>JBBMKC010221771.1:0-12165 GCA_037834085.1 Bipalium vagum
AGTTCTTCCATGGCCTGCACGATCTCCTGATATGTCATCTATCGAACATGCTTGGGATGATCTTGGACGACGTGTCAGAAAATTATGATCAGACTGCCACTACAACAGCAGAAATGGCAAACAGATTAAAAAAACAGTGGCAGCAAATTCCACAACCTAATTTTCCAAAGTTGATTGCAAGCATGAGAAAAAGGTTATATGAATGTAGTAGGAAATGGGGAGGTCATACCAGTTACTAATTGCCAAATGATGTTTTCATTAATTGTCAAATGGATATTTTCACTTGTGTAATGATTAATAAAATTATTTTACAGAAATCTTATTTTTTTATGTTTGTAGTACTTTTTTGCGGAGTACTATATTATAGACAGACCTGTGAATAGTTGAATTTTTAGACATTGAAAACTTCATAAAATAAAATATTGTGAATACGAAATAATCGAAAGTTTGTTTATTAATTTATTTTTAGGGAGGAAAGTGAAAAATAATTTAAGAACATGGTATTCACACTGAGGATGATCATTAATTATTATTTCTTTTCAATTCTTTTTTATAAAAAACATGACTTAGGAAATGTATTAGTACTAAGGACAGTACATATATTATTATTTATAAACTAATTAGAGCTATTTCAATTTTGATCAGTTTTTAGCCGTAAATCACTTGTTTCAGAGATACGAGAATCTGGATAATTTCCTTGTTTCAAAACATGAAACTTTGTATCGTTCTGAAATTCGCCAATCAACTGAAAGTTTGCCAATGTACTTTATATTTCTGCTTGATCTTTTGTACCATTATTTTATAAATAAATAATTATCAGCTTTTTATAACACAAAATTTTAATTTAAAAAGACCAAAATTTATGCTTACCCCTAATAATGGCACTTACTGATACTGATCTTATTTCACAGTAATAATAAGAGAATTTTGTCGTTGTTTAGTTTAAAATTATAATAGGTTATCTCTGAATATTAATATTAGTAACTTTGAAACATATTTTTATTTTAACCTGCTCCTGGCCCAAGTCCGACCCTGAGAGCGCCAGAACATAAGTAGAAAATAGCAGAGATTTAACTTTAGTAACTTTATAGAACCTTCGATTTATAAGAAAATATTAAGTTCAAACTACTTGTGATCCTTCAATGGAAGAAGGAATTCGCTTTTGATACACGTCAGTAATTTTTTATTCTCAAAATGTTCATTGGACAACGTGAACGAATAGTTAAAGTGAAGAGAATGGTGATTACGAAGTATTTAGTTTTAGAAGAAGAATGATAAATAGAATTTCATCCAAATCAGACTCTGACAGAGAGATTATATGAAATGGAAGACCTTGATGACATGTTAAAAACGTGCCCTATATTTATATTTCTGTCCCTGTGTCATTAAATTCCATATAAAAATTCCAATTGATTTAACGAGGCCCACGGAAGCATGATATTTTAGTTGGATGTATAATCTGATATGTCTAACCTGATTTTATTTGTATACTTTGGGAATATTTTTTTTCAATTTGTATAATTAAGATAAGCAATACAATAACAAGTCAAAAATTTAAAAGTTCGGAAATCGGAACCTAGTACAATGACAAAGTGAAAGTAACTTTTATGAAAGTTAAAAAAAAGAACTGAAAAAATCAGAGTTTTATTTATTTTTTCTTGTTTATCTGATTTTTCAAGTACTGCCAAATTAGCCAATAAAAACGCTTCTCTAATCATTGGGTTACTGCAATTCAAAGTGAGAGAATTATTTTTTACCATTAATCAAGGATTACCAAGTTTTTAATTCAGTTCTAAGTTGATTGCAAAGAGTACCTCGCAAACTACAGTTGAGATTGTCATAAAGATTAGTCAAGGTTAGTATATGTTACTGGTAGCTGGGCTTTCATTGTTTTCGATATAAGTTGAATTTATTGAAGATAAAAGAATCAGAAATGTTTATTTACAACAAAATATTTTAAAGATTTCTAATCATTATTTACTTCAAAAAAATAATCAATACTTAAAATTGACATTTTAAAAAATCTATAAAATTTATTAATTTTCAAAGTTTTAATATTAAATAAAAAGAAGATTTAAAGACTAATTAAATTTTAAAATTTTCTTTTAATAAAATAATTTTAAATTTTTAAATCTCTCAGCGGATAATAGATCTATAGACGGTTTATTAAAATTAATGTATCCTTACAGTAAGCACAATTGAACTACAGAAATTGATCATTTTAAACAAAACAGGTATTATATTATTTTAGTTGTATAACCTTGAGATTTAATAACCTTTTTTCAAAAGCAAATTGGGAATAAAAGTATGAAAAGTGAAATAAAACGGTTCTTTATTTTTTATCAATTTAAAAAGTGTACTCATATTTTGTAATGTAAAATCACGTTAGGGATTTCTGAGTGATCTTGTTTTTAGGAAATATTTCCAATTTTTTTTTAAAAGTAACGTCGGGTTTGGGTTTGATGGAAGAATCTTTATTATTTGTATCAGTGACGTTGGTATTTTTGAGAAATCTGGAAAGTCTGAACCAAGAGTTCGATTTGTTTTCATTAGTCTCAACTTGTTTAGCATTGTGGTCGATGGATTCTTTCTTTGCAACTTTCAATTCTTCTCGAATATCTCTCAACGGTATGATAGATCTATACACGGTTTTGTTGGATTTGAAATCCTGTAAAATATATTCCAAATAATTTCCCGAATATTGATTCATTTCCAACTGAAACTCTATGACAGCCGGAAGTCGAAACTTCAGTCTGTTCAACATTTCGTAAATATAAACAATACATTTATGCAAATTACGATGAATAAGGCCGAACTCTGTTCGCCGGGCTTGCAATTTCCCCTTATCTAATTCACTAAGATGTCCCGATTCTTCGGCTTTCTTTTCGTCAATTTTCAAATCATTATGAAAACGAAAATAGGTTTCATACAGAGGGGTCATGGTGGATTTGTTGTACAATTTTATGTCTTTGAGCGGTCTCAAAAGTACATGTTCACAAACATTTGCAAACTCATTCTCCATTTGTCCCAACAACTTTTCTGCTCTTCCTGCAGTTATCAAACAATTTCGAAACTGATCATTGATCGCCAGAGACTGGCCGCCTTGTTTAATACATTGTCCAAACAGCTAAAAATTATAAGAGATCATGTCCTCCTGTTATAAGGTTTTTGAACTTTTTATAATAAACTCAAATTCTTTCAGTGTCAAAATGTTGTAGATAAAAAATTTTTTAAAAAATTAAAACTAAAAGAAAAAGTTTCCAAAAAACCTCTCAACATCACTTTTAGAAGGTTGTGAGATATTAACAAGATCTTTTTTTACGATCACATTTATAGGTTTTACTTCAGCTTTTTTTGACTCAAGACGTTTCCCCTACTTTTATTGATAATCCAAAATATTTTATGGATGTTTAAAAATTGAAAAACGAAATATAAACAGATTTAATCACTTTATTTTTGAATATTTCATAAATATTTAATCTTTTAAATATTTTAAAAATTAAATGTCTTTTTTAAATGTGAAGTTGCATTTCTTTTCTTTTTTTCTATTTTTTCTATTATTAAGGCAAATATATATTATATATAGCTAAAATAAAAATGTTTAAACTGGTTAACATTTATTACATTTTTAATATTTAAGCTATTGCACTAATATGTAAGTTATTTGGTGTTTTTGTACTGTTTGTTTTAATAATTCAAAAAAAATTTTAAAAAATAAAATGACTAAGACACATTTAAATGTCGAAATAAAAAATCGGATATGTGGCCTTTGTTACACAAAACTGTCATATCCTGAAATGCAGAATATTTTGAAGAAACATGGTATTCAAATTCCATTATCCACAATACAAAGAATTGGTTACCAGTTCAAGACACAGGTTCTGTAAAAAGAAATCCAAAAAATTGTTAAAATAAATGTTGTCATAATATATGATATAAATTATGTAAGCCTCATTTTTTTGTCCAGGTGTGTTAATATATATATATTAAAATATTTCAATTTTTTTGGAAATTTAAAAAATAAAATGTCATTTTACTCTGATAAAATAATTTTAAATGAAATAAAATTTATATTAAAGTATCATACAGTAAAACCGCTTAAGAGCACGTGTAAAATGTCAGTGAGATATTTGCCTTTAAACGACTCGTGCTTTTAATTCTTACGTTTTTACATTTTTAAAATCATATCTGTCAGTAAATTTTTTGTTTAAGATATATGTGCTTATATGGAGAGGGCTTTTAAACGAACTCCACTGTAAACAAATTTCTTTCCAGAGTAAAATTTCAAGAAAAATATTGTTATAAAAATATGATAAATAAAATATATTATCAGTTTTAAGAATAAGAGTTATAAGAGTGATACCTGAAACCAGCTTATTCTCGTTTTCCCCGAAGTTGGGACTTCATAATTTTGCTGAACACTATGCTCCAAGACCTTGGTCAATTGTGAAATAAATTTCATAGTTTCCAAATATCCCTCATGAGCAGGACATTTTCCCAAGGCTTTGGGATTGTATTCTAAGCAACTTTCATCAAGGATCTGCAAAGCATTTCCCATTAATCAATCGATTGATTTTTTATCGAGTGATTTTTGAATTAAAATTTTTTATAATTTCCTATGATGTATTCTGATCAAATATAATAATATCAAAGTCATTTCTTCCTTAATCTTTTTTCTTCAATTTTTGAAGTTCACATGTCCCAATCATTTCTTTTGTAGCAGACTTCATGTCTTTGAGACTTGTTATTTTACTTCCCAGTAGTTCTAGCCTTAGTACCAAATTTTGAAAGGCTTATAAAAATCTTATATTATTATGGAGAACGTTTGTCTATTAGAATATTATAAAATGAGAAAAAAGGCTTTTATTTTTCTAAAAAAAAATTAAAAATATAAAACTTAGTAATAAAGGAAACTAGTTTATTTCCCGATCAAAAAGTTAAAATGTATTTTTTTGAATTTGAAATATTTGGTAAAGCAAGTAACATTCAAAAGATAACAAAATAATCAACGAGTAAACCAAGATAACAAATAACAGAACTAAAATTTTAATTCAAAGTCAAGAAAATGTCAATATTAATAATGTAAAACATAACGATCAATAGTCTGAATTATTCTGATTCGCACTAACAATACGACTGTACCCAGCTGAGATAACGTTAACTGTTTTCTGCCAACAAGACAGTCCATTGAGGACTAGGGTACCTTTTATAATAATCTAATAACTACTCAGTCGTAGACTAGTATTCTTAAAAGGGAATATCAATTCTCTTTTTAGGCATTTAATCATAAATTGATCCCTAATTTCTTACTCTAATCTAATTTTGGAAATTCGACATTGGTCGTTCTCAAGATTAGATCATTTAATGATAAAAAATTTTATTATTATTATTATTATTATTATTATTATTATTATTATTATTATTATTATTCTGCTTCTGATCATTTTGCGATCTTCATAATTAATAAGAATAATTCAAAGAGTTAAAAAGGATGCACTCTTGGCTAACCCAACAATTTTTTATATTTATTTAAACTGATGATAAGCAAATAATATGACGTTGATTAAATTAGTCATTTCCAAACAATTCTTCACAAATATTTAAACGAATGGAGAAAATATTAATTTTCTTCACATTTCAGTTTTCTACTTTAGAAAAGGAAAAAATGCAACACAAGTACACAATGAGATATGTAACGTAAATGGCACATTATGACACTTTCCGAAAGATGAAAGAAGGGGATCAAGAATAATGGACATTATTTCAGTTAATAAAAGTTTTTATTCCTTCTCAGATTTGTCTTTTGTTTTATTTACAGTAATCAGTAATTAAGTAGTTGCGAACCAATTAAAGCTGGTTAAGTAATAAAAATATTCATCAATTACTTTCTTAATAAAAAATTTAATAGCTTAAAAGTGAAAATAATAAGTAACAAGGTGAATTTTTTTTAATATGTCATTAGCTACATCCGAGATATCATTAAACATTAATTTTAAAATATTTACACATTAGAAATATTGTTAATAATGAATATTAATATTTAAAAAACCCGAACGATGTCCTTTACTTTATGGCTTCTAAGAATAGTATTATCGAAATAAAATTAATAATTATTCAATCAATAAATGTTCAATAATTAAATATGAATAATCTGTAGTTATGTCTAAACCAGAGAAAAAAGAAGAAAATCAAGAAGGGAAACCAGCTTTACATTTAAATGCTCCAAAATCATCGAACAAAGTTACTCGAACCATTTCAGATGATGCTGCTCTGAAATTGAATGACATGTTGGGTCCCAGTTCGATTCTCAGTAAGGATTCAGATATTGATGATGATGCCTTTGAAACTGGCGAGGTAGTAATTGCCGTTAAGGGAGCGCATGCTGAAGAAAAATGAATTTGATTATAATTTCATGGAAGACTTAATTATTAAAAAAATTATTTATTTAAGCATCATGTTAAATAAATGGACTCTCGAAAATGTTCAATATTTTATTTCTTGAATTCCATAGACATTGTTTTATATTCACAAAATTTGTCTTCCCTTAAACTATGGTATTACATTGGGTTAAACTTCTAATAATGAAATGTATTTTAATAATATAATATAATAATTCAAATTTTGAAAAAAATCTAAATCAAACCAAGTAATTTAAAGAGATAATTACTCCATTATCAAGAAATACGACCTAACAAAAGGACCTAAGAAGAAAGCGGTCAAGTCAAAAAGTCAATTAATAGCAGAAGTCTTGAATTTCACAAAGATTGATAGTGCATTTAAAACTCATTAATATACATATTTGACAATTTTAGTGATCTTCTTGAAAACATGTTGGTTTTACTATTGGTTTTTTGTGATTTCTCAACTCGATTTAATGATAATAATAAATTAAAATACACAATTAAGAAATTAAAATCTCAAATAAATTACTCGAGAACTCAATATCATGCAAAAATGGAAGAATTTCATTTTCTCGTCCCGAGTTATGATCTGTTTTCAAAAACGATAATTAAGATGATTTTCTAGCAATTGTTTGCAAATAAATATTCTATGATCAGCTTGTGAATGTTTATTGTGGATCATTTACAACTATTGATTGTAATGCCTTGTTGTTCACCAAGGATTGCCTGCCGGACCCAGGTCTATCCAATATTAATGTCTCTCGTTGAATTGTTTGCACCAAGAGACACTGTTCGTCTAGTAAGCACTCCATTATCTTATACTGAACATATTTCTTAGCTCAAGCTTTGGCACTGATGCCTCTTTCTAAAAAGTGATTCGAATTGATGTTTTCTCGTCACTCATAATATAAGAACTAATACTAATTAAAAATAAATAAAATCTTAATTTACACAAGAAATTAAATTCTGCAATAATAAACCATCAAATTGATATATTCAAATGTATTAATTTATTTATTATCTATTTGAAATATTTAAGCTAAGATATAAATTTACTCAAGCAACTGTGCAAATGTTTGGTAATTTTGTGTTTCTTCATCAATAACTATTGTAATACAAATCATATCATTATAAAAGTTTAACTATTATTATATAAACATGTATTCTCAATATAATATCCTAAAATTTCAAAGCTAAAAGAAAATTAATCATAAAATTATTGATATTCGAATTCAATAATGTCAAAGTTTAAAATTTACTGAATTTATTAATATCAAAAAAAATACTTTTTAACCAGATTTTTAAATAAATATTTTAGGAAAACTTATTTTTATTATAGATACTAACTAATTTTAATATTTTTATTACGAATTTTAAACAAAAATGAAGCTAAAACCACTCGACATTGTCAATAATATTATTTTCCAACTACAGTTAAGTATGGAGGTTGATTTTTGCCTTTCGTTGATTTAGGCACATGGAGTTGGCTATATGAGCAGAATAGAAGGCAGGATTAATTCAGACCTATATTTTCAAATACTAGAGGATGAATTGATGAAAAAATTAAATATTATGAAATGAAAAAATAGCGTTTTTCAACAACATAATGATCCCAAACAAACAGCCAAGAAAGCTAAATTTTACTTGGATAAGATGAATATAAAAGTTTTATCATGGCCTATCGAACATCTGTGGGATTTCCTGATAAGAAAAATTGGGTCTTATCCAACCCAGCTCGAGGAATTACATGAATTATTGGAAAGAATTGAAGAAAATTTGAATAAAATATCAATAGAAAGTATCGCACTCATTGAAGGTCGAGGAGACTTGATGCAGTTTTAAAAACAAAAAAGAGCCATACAAAATATTGAGATTAGAGCAACACAACTGTAAATGATATAATCCAATTTGATTATCAATATCATTTTTATTAATAAATGTTTAGCCTTTGAATTAAATGAGATTATAGAATGAAGATTTATGCTCGCTTGGGTAAAATTTTATGATGATTTGCTTAGTATTGCAAAAGTTATTGATGAAAAAACACAACACTGCAAACATTTGCAGAGTTCTTTGAGTAAGTGTAGATGGTTAAATAATTTTGATAAATATATAATTATTTATTTAATATATTTAAACAGTTATGAAAACTAACAACATTAATTTATATTTAATTTTTAGTTTTTTTATTTTAGTACTTATTAAAAGTACAGCTTGATTTCTCAAATTGATCACTTTTTCATAAGAGGTCACTTTTTGAAATGCAGGCTCCGTTTTACAGTTTATTGATAAAACAAAATTATTAATAAATCGAAACACAAAGTGAATAATAAACTGTTTATTTGAATAGATACCTAATAATATTTTCTTGTGGAGCTTGCTTGTCTTCATCAACTTATTTTCTAGAAAAAAATATTTCTTGTAATTGACCAGGGCAATACCCTGCTGAGTAGTTTTTTAAATTGCAAAACATTTTATAAATATCATTTTGCAAATTGTGTATTATCATCAGATTTGGAACTATATGCTTCTTCATCAATATGCATTTGAAGATAAAAAATGAAATCGTTTATTTCGCCCTCAATTATTGCTTTTTAATCCTTTTCTGTGTCACTCACTATGTATTATTGTTAATAAATTTTTAAAATTGTTTAAAAAGAATTGATAATGGTAATAATTTTTATTCGATGTAAAGCAAGCTTTGACCACATTATAGTATCTAATACCGTTATAGATCTTAATATCTTTTCAATGTTGCTGTTCTCTGAAAACATGATCTTTTTCATCCTTTTGTAGTTGTCTTTAAAGTTTTTAATAATTTCAGCACTTAAAGATTGAATAAGAATAATAATATAAGAATAATAAATTGAATAAAGGCTAAAAATATAAATTTTATATTATATAAATTGACATCGATAAGGAAGTTGCAGTTATCGACAATCAGAATTATGTTTCTATTCACAGAGTTTCAGTTAAGTTTTTCAATTACAGTACCTGGCCATTGAAATAGACTCAAGTATTATTTTACAAACAATGGTATTTCACTTAACTAATTTGATAGTGATACCACCTGTTACATATGTGCATTAGATATGTATAACATTTTTAGTGTTTTCAGTTTAATAAATCATTATTCTTGTACTTAATAATAAATTACGTAAAAAACCATTTTAAAATGAATTTACGATTAAAACTAGATACTTTTCGTTTGAGTTAATTTCCATGACCAGCTACTGTAATTAACAATAATTTCTTTTGTCATCCATGCATTTTTGTTGGATTAATAACAAATTTCTAAATTTCTTAAATGAAAATTTTTAAAAACTTTTGGATATTTACCAAACTTAAACTTTCATGCGATGTCTAAGTAGTAAAAAATATTTGTAATAAGTAATTTTTTGCATTAATCAATTGAAAATAATTAAATCCATATAATTTTCAATAAAAGTTATTGATAAATAAATTTCATTTATTATTTTCACTGAAACTGTTATTTCCCAAATGCAGAGGAATTGATATTATTCTGATGGCAGATTCCAATCAGTCAAAAGACATAACCAAACCGAAATTAGATAAGAAAACGTCTTTCCGTATGATTGTTGATAAGAAAACGGACAAAGTTACCAGGACCAATTCCAATGATGTTCCGTTAAAATTAGTTCGAGTGGAAAAAAATTCTTTGAATGAGGATGAAGAGGAAAACAATGAAGATAACAATGGATCGTGTATAATAGCAGTTGAGGTTAAGTCAAAACCTACAAAGTAAACCTGTCTAATCAATATTCCGGTTATGTTACCACAAAAAAATTAAAATAATAAAATTAATATTTTGAAATTATTCTTTTATTTTATATTTAAAGAGTATCTTCATTTTTCAATTTGATGTGGAACTTTAGTCACTGATTTTATTATTCATTTCTTTTCCAAGAAATTAAATTAATGTTTGGCCTTTGACCTCAGATATTTCTTTGATTATCAATTATTATTTATTTTTTATTATTTATTATTTAATTCGAGAAATGGTTAATATCTTTTTCAATTATGAGTTTAATTATTATAACAATTCTGAAATATTTATTGGCCTTTTATTTAGATAGAATAGTTGTCTTGTGGTTTGGTATTTAGTAATTTATAATTTAATTGATTAAATAACTTTATTACGGCTCAGTGTTGTGTTCGTTTTTTACGCGAAAGTAATTATAGTAATAAAAATAAATAAATAAAATAACAATTCAAAACCAATGATAATAAATAAACGATAATAGTAAAAAATACTCTTAATAAAATTACCATTCATTTTCATTAATCTCTTTTCCGCCTTTTATTTATGCTTTGATGGGGTTTTTCAATATTCACTTTGTTTTCAAAAGTGATTATAACTACGACATTTTTTTTCTCGTGCTTCAATGGGTTTCTTGAGTTGAAAGGTTTGAACTGGGGTTACGAGGTAGCTGTAGTTGCTTAATACTGCTTCACCTATCGTATTTATGGAAAGACGACAGCTCTGAGAGGAGAGATAGGTCACTGGAAAAGTAAATTGGGAGAAATTTTAAAAAGAATTTACAAAATTTGTTAATTAAGAAGGGTTGGATTCATACTTGGATTCCGTTAAGCTCGGGACTTGTCTTTGTTATATGAACCAGGAAGACGGTTTAATCAATTAGAGAACTTTATTATTATTACTCTTTATTTTAGTTTATAATCATTGATTTTTAATGTTAAGCCTTTGATACTTATCTCTATTCTATTTGGACTTCGTAAAACATGAAAAATAGTTGTACATAAAATACCCATTTTCGAATAGTTATCAATGCCAGGAGTGTTTTTCTTGGAACTATACTAAGGACGATGTTATGAGAGAAAAGATAGAGTATTTCGGATCAAGAAGAGCCAGAATACTGGACATCGAAGGTTAAATTATAAATACATCAATGATAATGAGCAAAAAATTATTTTGAATCAAACAAAATTGACATCAGAAGATGTAAAGTGTAAAAAATTATCCCTTCAAAGCAATTACCTGTAATTCAACTGCCAGAGGAGGTCATAAAAACTATCACTATTTAAATCGATTGAAAATAAACTCGTATATAATATCAATGTAAATTTTATAAAAACGAGAATAGGCAGATCATTACGAAGACCTGAATATATATTCAGGTATCACATGTAAAGTGATGCACCCGCCTCTGACTACACCTCCGTTATACCTTGTCCACCACAAAATGAATAAACAACCTTTACAGCTGTTGTTTTTATAAGACTTTACTGAATAGATTAAATACATTAATTTAATAGATACGAATATTCAGTCACTACCTCATAACAAAAAATGGGGCCTAAGCAAAATCTCACTCAAAAAGATGTGTATAAAACTAGTGTTGTCAGGAAAAGTAAAAAATTTAATTAAAGAAAATATACAAAAAATTAAAACTCATTGTTTCCTTAAAAAATAAATTTTGGAAAATTAGGAAAACTCAAATTTTCTCTTAAAAATAGAAAACGAAAAAAATGAATTACTCTTTTTCAAAGAAAAGAATACATTTAAACTATTTTAAAAAGACAAATTAGAAAGAAGAATTAAATTTCCTCAAAATCATTATTATGAAATTATTATATACCAGGTTGAGTCAAAAGTTATTAGCGTTTTTTAATAAATTGAAATTGTTTTACTGCTTCATTATTACTATTTTTTGGCGCAATATTATATATCATTTTAAAGCTCTTGAAAAGGTAAATCTATTTAGCATAGTCATTTTATTTT
>JBBMKC010221782.1:0-12165 GCA_037834085.1 Bipalium vagum
TTCAAGTTATGTCCGAAATGTATCTGTCAGTACCGTCCAGAAAATTCTGAAAAAATATGGTTTTCGAAGTTATACAGTAATTAAGAAGCATTTGAAAATGCATCAACGACTCAGAAGACTTTCCTGGGTTACGACTTACAGTGCTTGGGATGCAGATAAATGGGAAGATGTGGTATTTCTGTACTATGTGTACTATTATTTATCTGAAAAGAATTTAATCACCAAAATTTAGATTTGTGAATCTTTAATGAAAAGAAATAAACTTGAATCTTTTCTTAAAATAATGAACCCCGGAGATAAAAATTGGATCACAAATGTTAATATAGGAAAAAAGTCGTGATCCAAAAAAGATGATGCTCCACAAACGATTGCAGGCCCAATATTTTCTTTAATTAAGGTTGTGTCGTCTATTTTCTGGGATTTAAAATGAATCGTAAATTATGACCTTCTGCAACCTGGTCAAGCAATTGATTCTCGAAAGATTCAATCAAGCAAATTAAAACAGACCGTCAGAATTACTCAACAGAAAGGACAATGTTCCATTTTAACTACGAACGATCACACACTTTTTAATATTCTGTAACACAAAATCTATTAATTTGGTTTTCATTTTCTGTTTATTGATAATTTTTGGCAGTACAGTCTACTCTCTACAACTTACCCCCTCTAATTTTTTCCTATAAATAAAAATCAAACACATTTTTAAGGCTTTAATTCTAATTTTTACCACTTTTCTAATTTTTTCCATTTTTTATATCAAATTTTTAAATATTTGTTTTAATAATATCGAAATTTAAATTTTATTAGTGGTTTTGAGTATAGATCTATTTATTTCTAAATTTTAATAAATTTATTTATATCTTTATAAATAATCAAAATAAATAAATATATAATATATAAATATAAATAATAAATAAATATATTATAAATATATCAAAAGTATATCTTTAAAAGAAAAAATAGAAATATAAGAATATTGTAAGAAAAAGTCTAGTATAAAGCATACTAGTGGTGGAAATATTTTCACTCAAATTTTCCAAGTTAATAGAAGGTCAATAAAGAATTATTTAGATAATGAAAAGAAAATTAGAGAAGCCTTTTCATCCAATGATAAATTGAAATCCATTCCAAAAAATATTAAATATAAAGAAATTGATTGCAGATTAAAGGAATGGATTGATATGATTGAAATGAGTGGATGGATTTATAACGATGCTATATTACAAACTCAGAAATAAAAAATATATTCAGACATTAACGCTTCTGTTGAGATTGCTGATAATTCAGAACATGTATTTAAGGCATCAAATGGATGGTTACAAAAATTTTAAAAACGTCATAATATTGCATCAAGAATTAGTAGTGGTGAAGGTTTCGAAAAATTATATGTTAATTACGATGATTTTATTTCAAATTTCAAAAAATTCAACAACGAGACTTCAACCGTTGGATTCCGGAACAATAAAAGTTTTAAAGCAAAATATTATCATCATCTTCTATCATATATTGTCAATAAAATAACACTAAAATAACATGCTGAATTGTTATTTAAAGAAATAACACTAAAAGATGCTATTGTGGAGACTCCCACCTTCAGGCCAACCAAATCAACCGAACCTTCAAAAACGTCAATCCAACTAAAGCAATCAAAGTATTTGAAACAACGCCATTATAGCATTGATTTTAAACATTTTTAGTGATCATTTATTGTTTCATTTTATGTACAAAAACAAAATATAATTCTGTGTAATTTTATTTATTTATTTATTTGTTTCATGTAAGAGCTAAAACCTGAAGTTTGATTTTAATAACTTTATTTCTCGTCTGTTTAATTAATAAAAAATGCAAAATAGAATATAAAATATGAATATTTATTAAACAAAATAATAAAATAATATATAAAATATAAAAATTATTATTATAATTAATTAAAAAATTAATCATTTTGATGATTAATTTATAAAATAATGGGAAAAAACTTTTTAGTAACATAAAATTACTATAAGTAATTTTTTCAATAAAAATTTTAATAAATGTTACTATAAATAAATTTATAGTAAAAATTTTTAACGTGAAATCTAAAAATAGTAACATAAAGTTACTATAATTAAAAATACAAGATAAAGTAATATAAATACTGAAGTGTTTCAGTATCAAAACACACAAAAAATAAAAACGAACAAGAAAATCAGAAACCCAACGAATTCCAGAGAAAAGCTAGAATGAACATTCAGAACTCTATAACCAATATTCGGAACAATATTCAGAACAGTATTCGAAACTCTACTCGGAATATACCATAAGAAAGTAACCATATGCCTCAGGGTCCAGCTTCAAGGAGAATAACATTAGTAAATTATTTTATTGTAATAAGTTTATTAGATTTGACTACAAATCTAAATAGACTTTTATTATTAAATTAAATAAATATATAATAATTTTTGGGTTTCACACTACTTACAGGTGAACCGATATGCAAATAAAAAAATAGTAATTATAAACAAAATTACGAATTAAAAGTTATTAATTAAATTAAATAAATACTAAGGATTGGACAGCTACTCAAATACCTTAAGATCAAATAATTGTTATCTTTTTTCTTACTTCCCAGTATTTTCTTTTTTTATGTTCTTCACATCTAGTAGGACGGAGAACCGAATTTTTAACTGAGGGCCCTTGAGAGTAAGATACCGAAGGGTGATTTGACTTTTCTCTTAACTTCTTATCTCGGGTTTTAACTCCAAAGTAAAATTGTATTAAAAAATAAAGTTGTTAGACTTATATAAAATATATTTTATAAAACAACGTGTTAACTTAGTTGATCGATTAAAAGTTTATCGTTTATTGTTTTAAAAGTTAAAAGGTTTTACAATCGATATTTGTTTAAAAGTTTAAAATTTCAAATTAAGTAATCAACATTTTTATTATCCAAATTTTAGCTTCGAACATACGCGCACTAAATCCTTCTGAATTTGCATATATTTTATGTTAAGTTCCTAAAAAGTCCACTATCGATATTCGTAACCCAATAAAAGTAAAAAGTCCAATTTCGATCTTCTTAACCCAAATTAAAATTTAATAATCAATTTCATATCATTTTTGTCATATTATCTTTTTAGTTGAAACTTAACACTATTATTTACCTGGCATATGGTTGGAAAGATATTTCTCAATCAACAATTGTAAATTGTTGGGCGAAAACAGGATTGGTAAAATTAAAGAAACTATTGAAAATCTGGAAAGTGATAACCTTGGTAAATTAATACAGAGATTATAAATTATCGATTCAATTAATCAAAAAGAAATGATTGAATTGGATTTAAAACCACAAGACCACTTTTGTGATCCAATTTTATGTTTAGATGATAATGATTTAGTTGAAGAAATAAAAACTAATGAAGACAAGAATGAAGTCATTACAAAATTATTATTATTACAAAAATTTTTTAAAAAATTATTACAAAAACAGTATTGAATTATTTTCATGAATTAAAATCCTACGTAGTAAGTTTAAATAATCTTACAAGTGATGACATTATTTCCCTAATGAATATTAAAAATTCATTAATAAGCAAACGTTAAACAGCAAGCAGAAGACAGTTGTGCACTACTTTTCGAAGGAATAAAAAAATTGTATTATAAATATTTGTGGATTTTTAAAAAATTTTGTTATCTGTATTAGTGTGTCATATTTATTGTGTAATCATTAATCCTCTAATTTTTGTCAAATTCTATTTTATCCAATTTTTTCAAGGTTCCCGATTGTGGTAAATATTAGAGGGAAGGCTGTATTTGCAATTGTTTTAAGATTTATGACTAAAATGATTTACTTATAGTTCTGATTTAAAAAATTTTACATGTCAAAAAATCAAACAGTATGATAATTTTTTTAATTTAAAGAAACTTTAAAGCATTTCAAATTTATCTACCAACCTAACAAAACTTATAATTTTTATTTGAAAAAACTGAAGCTTTCTGTATACATTTTACCGAAGTTTTATATATTTGACTACTTTTCTAAATGCTGATACCATAAACGAAAACTGTGTTGATAACTAAATCGAATTAGAAAATTGAAAGGCATTAACAAATTTTAATTTAAATTTTGAAGCCAATCTGCAGTGCCATTTCTTATTGCGGTTTGAAACTTCTTTTGTCGTGCGTTCTTTACTCAACAAAAATTAAAGAACAGAACTGAAGATAACGACGATGCCAGTTAAAGATTTTTAACATTTAGTACCAATAATATAATATATATATATATATTAATAAATTTTACAATATATATGTACAGAAAATCGGACAATGTCCCACTTTAAATCCACACACACACCAAACCATCAAACATATATTTTTCATCTAAATTTGGCATCAAGGACAAAAACTTTCTTTTTTGACTTCGATTTCGACGATTTGTTCACTGGGTTTTTTGATGATTGAATCGGTACTTTTGATCCAGACACGGTCTGTTGTGTCACCACTGGCTTCTTGACAGTCTAGATGAAGATAGAGGTCATTATCAATTGATTTCATATAGGCAAAAAATACAAAACTTACATGCCAATCCTCTCGATTTTGATTGTCCAGTAGTTCTTGCCGCTTGCTTTTAAATTCCTCTACGAAATTATTGATGAATTTTGAATCGTCGATCATCTGTAACGCCAGATCCATTACCTGAAGAGTTGAAAAGAATTCAATTAAATTAATTAGTACTAAATCAATTGATCGATTAATCCACATACGTCTTCGTTAGGTACTTCCTTCATCAATTCAATCACAGTTTGCACGTCAAATTTTTCCGAAAACCGAGACAGCTTCTTCATACACCATAAAGTCAACTGGTCGGAATTATTATTGATTTCTTTTTTATTGGAGGATGTGGATTCCTTAATGCTAATTTTATTGGACGACTTTATGTCACTCTAATCAATATAAATTATATCCAATAATTAATTCAGATAAAATGAATATATAGATAATACTTCCTTCGCTTTAGCAACTGTATCAGTCACAGAAGCAGGTGATTTTGGTGGAACAGAAATCTCCATTGGTGACATATCCCAAATTGACTTTCCAACAGGAATCAATGCTGGTTTAACTTGCTTCGAAGTCTTCAACAAAGATTCTTTAAAAGACTGAAAAATTAGAAAAACACATTGAATTAATCAAAATTTTTAAAATCATCAATATTACAGTAACTCTGTTGGCCTCATTTTCTTTTGCTTTCAACAAATCTTCGAGATCTCTTTGCTTCTTCTCTTTCAGCTGCTCCTCAGCTTGAATTTCCAACAATGATTTTGTCACTGGCAACGTTTTCGAATTTGCCGACGGCAAATGTGCCACATTCCACGTTACTGCCCCATCGGTTTTGCGATTCCCACTATCGACCACCTTGGTTTGGTTATCCTGCATGAAAACCATAACATCCTTTCAGAGTATCTTTTGCGGATTATTTTTTAATCAAAAAATTAGAAAATGTAAAAGTAATCAAAATGAATCTATTAAAAAAAATTTGAATCATAATTCGTTTTAAAGACTCCAATAAATTATGTCCATCATATTCAACTTCCTTTACCAATTCAATTTCCTTTGCAAGAAAATTACTTTCTTATTCTTACCTTATTTTTCCATCAATCGCGGCCTCATTTACAAAAAATACAATTTTGACAGGCAAAACCCATTATTATTAACAAAGTTTTACTAAGTCCAATTCCACATAACATAAAATAAATGACGTTAGAATAGTAGATCAGTAAATAAATGATTTGAGATCTTTTTATAATTTTTCTAATAGATTTTTAATTCAATTCAAGTAAAATAATTTGTGTGCTTTTAGAAATTGAAACGGGGAAGAAGAAAAACTGACAAAATTTGAAAGTAAATCAAAAATTACTTTCAGTTCCGCACAGAAACCCAAAAAAAGTGCAGAAATATTCAGAAAAGGAAATTTGCTTGTATCAAAGATAAATAAGCTAGTAGAGGACGACGAAAGTAGAAACTTTGTGAATTATCTTCTTTCCAGAACGATCTTTTATCGGATTCCCAAGACATTAAACAATTAGCAGGTGAAAGATCTAATGAGCGAATTATGGATAACGATTGTAATGAATACATAGTGGTGCTTATTATTATATCTGATTATTTAGAAGAACAGATAATTTAAATGGATCTCAAAAACGAAATTAATTTCTTAACAAACTATTATAACAAATTAAGCAGTTACTTACCAATGAGTCATTTTATGTAAAACTTAAAATCATTGAGATGCATCTGAAGGCCTCTGCTTAGCCCACTTCAATGTAAATTGAGAGCAGCAATATTTATAATAAGACTGTATAAAATTAAAAATGAAATGAACATTTGTGACCTGGGGGTATTATTGGTATTGAGATCAATTTTAAATTCAGAGATGAAGTTTTAATATGAATGCAAATAACATGATGTATGCAACTTTAAAATGTATAAGAAAAAAGAGAAAGTGATTACTGAAATAAGATTATGAAAAATAAAAGAATAAAAAAATTACAGGTTACAATTACAAAATCGATTAAATTAACACATGCAAAATTACTAAATTTTAACGAAAATGGTGTACCGTTATCTTTTGAGCATCAAGTTCCACCGGAATCAAAACCGATTGAGATTGTTTTTCTTTATTTTTAGCCATTTCTTCCTCCTGGATTTCCAATATTGATTTCGGTGCTGTGTTTGAAACAGACAATTTTTGATTGGAAGTACTAGTCCACGACCCCGTGGGTTCAATACTGCGTCTATTAAGTTCAATTTTCATTGGTTTAGACTAAACAAGAAAAAAATTAGTTTTTGTAAAACGGTCATTGTCATCAATTTTCTGTGGAAATGTTTCATGAAGTAACTGATTATTTATTAATATTTCTTTCTTGGTCCGATTTTTATAACAATATTTATAGTATTCAAAAATGATAAATTTTATTTAACAAGTCAAATTTTAAGAGTCCTATCTCGTTAAATAGAAATCGAAGCTACTAAACGCCTTAACTGTAAATCGAGAACTTAAGATCGAATATCTACATCGTGACTTAGTTTTGGAAAATAAAAATTTTAAAAGATCACAAATTGAGTAGGGATGAATAAGAAATAAATTAGAAATTCAATTTTAAATATTTTATTTTAAAGTTCCACTTCATTTATGTTATAATTTGTGAGGGAAAATATTGAGATTCACAAAAAATTACCAATACCATAGTAAATAATCATAAAGCAGAGTTTTATTACCATAGAAACGTGCAGAAAACAAAGTTTCCTCTGAGAATTGCCAACACGAACTTGAATTATTATTGAGATAATTAAATAATAAGTCAAAAATACATTTTATAAATTTAACAATTTTATGAAAATATAATTAAAAAAATATCAACCTTTGAAGATTCAGCATTTTCCTTAAGTAGAGAATTCGTAAATGATTCTTTAGGGACTACCATTATTTTACTATCTGTTGGTATATCGGGACGTTTTGGTTCAGGTATTTTCACAATCTCTTTCTCTTCTTTAGAACTGAATTGAAAAATCAATACATTTTTTTCTTAAACAAATAAACCTAATTTCTTTAGACTTGGGCTTTTTATTTTTTCGTTGATTTTTCATGTCTTTAGTGGAAAACCATTGATTGCTTTCCTTTTCAATAGATGAAACTTCTAATTTTTCATTTTGTGGAACACAAGCTGTAGCATCCAATTTAACAGGAATAGAAATGTCAACAATGCATGGTTTGTCCTCCTCGTTTACAGATGTAATACTGATATCGAGTTTCTCAATTTCAGTTTCTTTTTCTGCCTCGATCGAGATCATTCCCACATTTATTTCTTCTGATTGCTGTTCAAGAGTAGAAACACTAGAGTTTGCTAACGATTGTTTTATCTCTTCCATGGCTTTAAATTCAGCCTCAAATCTTTCTCTAAGCTGAACCATTTCTTGGTTCATTCTCTCACGCTCTCTTTCTAACTCCAAACGACTTTCCTCAATCATTCTTTTCTCTTCTATCAGTGCCAGTCGTTCAGCAGCATTTGTATTCATGTGGATGTTTTCTTCGATTCTTGGAACAGCATTGTTCTATTGAAATCATTAAAAATTGCAGAATATAAATATTCAAAACCACTACGTGTGAAATCTGAGGTTGAGACATTTTTGGCAAACTAGTAGCGCAATTAATAACCTTAAATTTAAGAAATAATTATTGAATCTAACGATAAAATAAAAAAAATCATAGAAATAAATAATTTAATTATTGTGATATTAAAGTGATATTCAATAGAAATATACCAGTCTATTCAGTGTTTGTGATATTGGTGAAGGGAAAATCTGTATTTTTTTAAATTCACAGGTTGTCTTATTATTTTTAGTATTAAATATTTCAGAAAATGATTGAATTTCCGAAAAATGTTACTGTGAAAAATAAACTACAGTCGAATAGAAAATATAATGGCATAAAAATGCTTATTAACAATTAAAACGAGTGGTAAAAATGAATATAAATTCCTTTTCTATTATATTGAATTTTTGTAATATACGAATATTTTATGTGAACACTGTGTGCAAATCAATTTTGAAAATTCATATTTCATATCCTATACAACTGGCAACATCAAATCTCAATCTGTCCATATACTTGTTAGCACATATACACAAAAGCATTTAGCTCTGTTTGAATTTCACATTGTAAAACAGTGATTAAAACATAGACTACTTGTGTGCTGATATTGTACGTCATTTTTAATCAATATTCAAAATATTTATTCATAATCGATCCCTTCAGCCCAATTTAATCAAGAACAAGCTAGTCTGTCTTATTCATGAAAAATGAAAAACAGTTAGACGTAGATTTTTGTTTCGTTCATATTTTCGCTATATTTTTATTTTCAATACAATTTTTGAGCAAAGTCTTACCTGTGGTATTAAATCGACATCAACTCCGATTAATAGTTGTTTGATATCTATTTCGACTGGAGTTTCTTTGTAAATTGGCGGAATAGCTTGACCAGCAGTAAATGGTATCCTTCCATAAAGTGCACGGTATTCAGCAATTAATAAAAATCGCTCATCGCATTGACGCCTCACAAATGTGCTGGGATTAAAAAATCCTGTCGCGAACCAATTTGCCATATTCTCACTCTGAAAAGGTCCTCGTTCTTGGTGTCCCAAATCTCGATAATACCACATCTGGAATTGTGAGTTAGAAGGATCAGCGGGATTATCAAATCTAGAGACTGGAGCTTTCTGTTCTTCTTCAACATTAGGTGAAGCAATAGACTAATAATATATATAATGTATTAAATTTACCTTTAATTTCTGATTGATTTTTAATTATTATTTTTTAAGTAGATTCTAATAAGAAATCCAAATAGATGATTCAGACTGAAAATTTAACAAAGCTTATAATCTTGTAAGTTTTTACCTAACTAGATTCGAAGGAATTTTTTGATTTTAAAAAATACATTAAAATCCAGTTTTTTTCGTAAAATCACTTAAAATTTATAAATTCAGTCAAATGTATTGTCGGGGCCTTTTAAATCAATTAGTAAAAATAAAATCTATGGAAATGTTTAATCAATATTTAAAAATTAAAATTAAGAAAATGGAAATTGAATAAAAATTAACCAAATAGTGCATAAAAACCATTTATAAAATTGTGGTATTTTTGAACATATCTCAACGACTTGGAATGTACAAATAAAAATAAATTAATAAACTATTTCAGAAATTTTAATCAAATAATAATAATAATAATATATTGAATGTAACTTAAATTGATGAAGTTAACAAATTTTTGTGGAAATTGCTAACTTCTTGTGAGAAATAAACTTCAAAGAATAATTTTTATTTTCAATATTAATGGATTTAAATAATATAAAAAGCGATATTTCTAAATTAACTAAAATTGATTAACCTGTCAATAAACCAATGCCTAAATTATATAAACTAGCATATCATGAAAAAAATAATTTCCTTTATCTGCATAATTATACCTCAAAAGAAAAATTACTGAAAGATTCAAAATTTTGTGGATCTTGATTAAAAAGTCAGATGAAATAATAAAATTCGTCAAAAAATGCAGAAATTTAAAGGAAACATTTATCTTGATTTAAAAAATACTTGATTAATATAATTAATATTTTTTAATAATCGATTGATCTTACTAGTCAATTTTTTACTCATCAAAAATAAAACTCACAATTATTGTAGAGTTTGGAAGCTCATATTCTTCCAAAACATGATCATCTATCACTTTCGCTATTTCCGATTTCATTTCGGTATCCCAATCATCTTGCCAAATATCCTCTGTGTTGACATCAGATTTAGAATAACCTTGTCTACCATATGACTGGAACAAACATTAAAAAATTAAATTCAAGAATCAGCTTACTTTAACATTTCTATCAATATTCTGTTGATCATTTTTCTTGTTCCAGATATTATTTGGCCGCTCCGGTCGATTAAAAGTAACATTTTGCACCTTAATAAACAATAAGGAATATCATTAAGTAAAAACCAACTTTATTCTTATCAACAGGTGTATGGTCTTTAGTCCATTTTTTCCAATGATTTTCCGAATACATTAGGTTTTGCGAATATGGTTTAGAAAAGTTTGAATGGTTTGGAGTATAGTTTCTCGTCCATTCTTCCTCTGTGTACTGGTCAATAGGTTCAGATGTATTTATAATTTTTTTCTTCTTATCAGTATTAAAATCAAATTGAGACTGCTGTGCTTCATTTGAAAAACTACCAGTAGTATTTAATCGATTAAATTTTCCACTATATCTGTTATAATTTCTTTGCTTGCGATAGTTATCCGTAGATATATCCTGCATATTTTCATCTCCTGATTGATTACTTAAAGTCCTTAGTCTAACTAAAATATTTCTATAAAATCAAAACGTATTAAACAGGCTTAAATTACTCCTTGATTTGTTTGCAGAGTAGTTTGATTTCCCTTTCATATCTTGAGTAAGCTGAGCCAAAAAAGTTAGTAAAAAAAATTAATTAAATTCTTACCTCTTCAAATTTAGGAATAGGCTTCTTACACCAATTATCTTCTATGAAATTATTATATAAATATTCAAAATCTTTTAAATAATATGGAATCTCTTCAAAGCACTTGTATAACCGAAAAAAATCTTCTCTGTTGTACATTTTACGAGTTATTTTAGATTTGGAAGACTTTATTTGTTTCCATTCTGAATTCTGGTAAGTTTCTGAACTCATCTTAAATATAAAAATAATTAAAATTTGAGATATTAATTATAACTGAGTCGAAAAAAGATAGCAACTTATTTATGTACCTTAAAAATGGTTTATTTGATAATTCGCAAAATTTAAATTAATATCAACCGACACGATTGCTTTATAAATACAAACAAAAGTTTTAATAGAATATCACTTTAAAATTATAAAATTTTTAATATATTTGAAATTAAAATACAGAATCCATGAATTAAAGCTTAAGAATTTTTAATTATTTGACTCTTAAAATATGAATCTGAATTTTAATAATCTGAAAATTTTAATGCTGCTCTCTAAGTTATAAAACTTCAAATTAAAACTTTAAATTTTAAAAGGTCTGGTCACTAAATTTTAAATTATCAAAAAAGTTTGTTTTTAATACTTTTTATATAATCAAACAGAGTAGTTTGGGAAAGCTACTGTAATTCATATAATTATAACTTATCTAAAAATTACAAAGTGAATAAATTTGTTTAGCTGAATCATCGCATGTGTACACATAATAAGGTTATAACAACAATAATAATATAATCCCAATGCTGGGAAAATGTTATTGGTCAAAATAGAGAGTTCCAAGAATTATGAGAATGTTGGGTTTATAAAACAACCCTTTAAATAATTATACATCATGTAATAGTAGAGACGTTCTTTACGAGACTTGTTTGAATTAGAGTTTTTGATGACAAAAATATAATCTTTACATGTCAAATAGTGTTGTGGCTGACATATTAACCAAGGGAGATGCAACTATAATAATATTTATTATATTGAATTTATGTTTTATGTAAATTCTTATTTTTACTAAAAAATATATAAATATTAAATGTAGTTATATATGATGGGATCTGCAAGACCCACCAAGCAACAGAGCACAGGACCTACCAACAGTGATCAACCTCAGCAGACTCA
>JBBMKC010221793.1:0-22393 GCA_037834085.1 Bipalium vagum
ATATCATATAGAACTATAGCTAATCTAATTGAAACTCATTAAAAATAGTCATCAAAACACTCACTGTCATTTTTTTTCTGAAAATGATCAGATTTAAACATTGAAAAAACAATTTTCCCTTGTCAAACAACTTTAAATGATATTTCACAATAAACCATTGTTAAAATTGATAATAAAATAATCATTAAAATGAAATATATTTAATTAAGTATATAATATTCTATTGATGTGATTTTTTAAAAAATTATTCAATTGATTATTTGTAATGGTTTGTCATTAATCATTTTTTGAAGAAAATTAATTAATTGAAAGCAATTAATTTATTACAAACTCAATTAAATTCTCCATTTTTATTGGCTCTTTTGTGATATTATTTTAAGCAACAACTCATCACTACGATTTCAAGTTCAGATTTCCCCATTAGTGTTAATATATTAAAATTTAAATATAGTTTAATAAAAAAATTTCTTTTAACTAGCTACTAATAACGTAATACTACTTATTTTAGCATCTGAAAACAACAGAGAATCAACTAAAATTTTTACCATGTAAGGCAGTAGTGCGCACAAATAAGCTAAGCTTCAACCCGTGCATAAAACATAAAAAGCTAGGCTTGTAAATAGGTTTTGCAAAAACTGCAGCCCGGAATGGTAATGAGAGAACGGACAAGATATCATGCGCGCTTACTTTATGAAGAATTTAGCAGGCGACAGTTGATTCAGTGTGTTGTCGCACGAACAACTACAATGTTAAGTAGCTTGATTTTATTAATTTTCAATTAAGGAAAAATAATTTCTCCTTCACAATTAGACCGTTTTCAATGGAGAAATCAAAATAATACTGTTTAATATAATATATTTCATCAGATTTCATTGTAAAATCGTTGGAAAACATTCTCGATATCGAGGTGAAACAGTAAACAATTATCCAATTCCTATCACAACTGCCACATTGTAACAGTCAATAAATCATTATTGATGCGTCATTTCGCTTAATATTTTTCGTGCTTCTCTGAATTTCTAAGTTGCACTATATAGTTTGAAAAATAATATTATTATAATATTCTTTATAGTGAATTTTTATAGAGAAATTATTTTTTACCTAATTCAAATTCAAATTTGAAAATTGTTACCAATTGCTTATTCTCGTCAAATTTGTATCTGGATTTATTTAATAACAATATTTATTAAGCAAAATCACTTATGACATCGTTATTTCAAGGTTTATAATCGTCTAGTGGATTTTTCAACATCGCTTTGTGTTCCTACTTTAGAAATTACGTTCAGAATATAATTTTGTGGTATGCTATTTATTTCAATGTGTGCAAAATTGAGTTTTATTGTGAGCTTCTAAATTCTTGTATAATTTTCATTTAGGAGCTCTGTTGTTAAATTTCTAAAACTCAATTTCAAAATTCACGTCAATTTTCTCTCGTATATTCTCCAATTATTTTATTGATCGTTATGATTATTTAAATGGAATATTCCAATCCCGGATCAACAGCAAATCTGCCATCGTCTAATAATCACATGTCGACAGAAGGTGCTCACAATTACGGTGATAATTCCAACGAGACCAGAGTTTTATCACCGGCAACCTATAGCCATTTCGATGAAAAACAAGCATATCAATATCAAAATCAACCATCATCTCTCAATCAACTTTTACAAAACAATCAGTATGGGCCTTATTCTAATTTATCTTTGCGTCCACCTGTTTCCAGTAATTATCATGCAAATTATCGAAATTACGAAAACAATTGGAATTTATCCCGATCTCAAGTCGAATCAGCTGTAAGTAGTAAATGCTATTACTTGACTTTGTAAAGTAACGTCGTGACTAATTTAGCGAATATATTATTCTCAATATCAAGAATCATATCCCCAAAATACCAATGATGTCAATTCCAAAGGGGACAAAATTAAACCCAGCGATTATAATATGATTTCCAGTGAACTGCAAGGTAATAATAATAATTACAAATCGGACAATCGAAATTACCAAAATAATAAATTGGATAAATCGAAGACGAATTTTTCCGATTGGAAACATAAAAACGAAACGATAAGTTCCATGGATGCAAATAATAAAGATAATATGATTAAAACCGATGTTGAGGTAATAATTGTCACATTTGATTTTTGTTTAAATTATGCACAAATTTAAAATTGTTTATTCTGATTTAAAAATTATCATTGATTTAAATTGTCATTGATTTTTTCGATTTTAACTACTACATAATTTAATGAATATTGGATTTTAGATTAAGCCTGACAAGCAAAATTCCACCGATTCGTCTGATTTAACTACGACGACTTCCAAATCAGATTCCAATGTCAATACTGGTTTTCATTTAAATACTTGTAGCGATTTGTCATTAGATAAAAACGATATGCACAATGGACCTAATTATATCTATGAAAATAAAATCAATCAACAATGTAAAAACAAACATTGTGATAAATTTGTTGGAATTTTAATGTTGAAAAATGTTATTTTTATTTAGCTCAAATGAAACCACAAACGTCGGCCGGTTATGATAATCCAATGTACAATCAGATGATGATGCAGCCTCAAAATTCAGCATATTATTCACAATTTCGTTACACCAATCCTCCACCACCCAACAATACTCAAAATTACATTAATCCGAATAGCAGTGCAATAATGTCTAGTTCCATGTCGCGACCGCCATTGTTCAATTATCCAAATTACATTCAAATGTCCAATTCCGCTCACGGTTACGGTGGATATCATCCGTCAAATATTTTACACCAAAACCGTCCGTTAAACGTACACAGCCCGTTCGTGTCAAGAGGAGACCAGTCTCCGTTCTCTCCCAATCCAGATAATTATATGAACGGATCAATTGCGTCACATCAAAACAACAATAGTGGAAGTTTAAAAGAATCGACGGAAAGAAAAGGTAAAATGAATTGGATATATAACGTCTTTTTTGTTTATTTGCAATTCTGAAGAAGAAATCAATGTTCTTGTCAATATCAACCAAGACACTTCCAGCGCCGGTAGCAATTCCAACAAATCGGTCAATGCCAGGTCCTGTGCATCGAAAACCAAGAACGCACAAAAGGTTGGAATTGATTTGTTATGAAATTTAATTGATAAAATCAATCTATAATAGTAAAAAAAATTCATTGATCAATATTTATTTGGTCTTTGTTATAATTTGAGTTTTTTTATGAGTATTTGTCAAGTTAAACTTTTATTTGTAATCAAGTTTTTCGAAAACAAATTGATCACCGTTAAATATTGAAATTGATTGTAAACTAGCAATCAATTTTTTTATGTCGATCAATTCAATTCATTTTTTGCTTTATTGAGAATTTGTCTTGAATAAGGATTATCCAATAGCTTAATGTTGAAATATCTTAATTAATTGATTGTTAATCTTTGAATGTAAAATTCTCCTATCAGTGTCAATTACTGCTTTGATATCGAATGATTAATTCTTTCAAAGGTTTTCGATTATTATTATTGTAAGCAGAATATTGATTCTTTTTTGTTTAATGTAATTAATAAATGACTCTTAAACCTCATTTTTTGTAGTAAACATTTGGTGATTTTTCTTTAATTTCAGCACCGTATCCCATTTTATGATATGCAGTGGTTTTCGTTGACATTTAATAATAGAGAAAAGGTTTCTTGTTCGAATTCTTTGATTTTGAATATTTCAATATACAAGCCATAGATTCTTCCTCAAAAGTTTTTCGAGCAATTTCAATTTTTATATAATTGATAAGAATTGAAGCTTGGTTTTTCTAGGAATTTTCATTAATATGTTTAGTATTAATTTTTCTTAAAGATTGATCTTTTTATTCTTTAGAATAATTACAATAAGTTTTAATAAATTATTACTAAGTAATACGAAATTAATCATTTTTTAAGTGGTGGAATACTACAAATAACCAATTAAAATCTGTTTCATCACGATAATTATTGAAATGATAAATTATTTAAGATAATTAATTCATTCGTTTTTGATATTTTTTAAAAAATATGAAATTTGGTTCAATTAGGAACATGAATTAATTATAATTTATTTTGATTGATAGACTGAGATATTTTTAATTTTATCAACATGATTTTAAATCGTCTAAATGGATTAATATTACATTTTTCGTCAAATCTCTTAATGGGAATAATATTTTTAACCTTTTTTACCGTACTCCATTAAATTACTTTAGTTTTTTAAAAATCAATTAATTTTCTGATTAACTGTGAATTTAATTTTAATTTCTCTCAATGAACTGTTTAAATATTTTAATCTTTTACAAAAATTATAAATATATAACCAAGGTACATAATATATTTACGGACGTGATGAGTTATTGAATAATAAGATTTAGGTTTTTAAAATGTTTCTTTGAAAATAGTTTAATTATTTTGCATTGATAATCAATACATTTAATTTTAGAATGAAAGCCATCCTGCCACTCCAGTAAGCAATACTGTTCCTTCACCTTCACAGACTAGCATGAGTTCGATGATTGATGAAAACGAAGACAGTGTTAGCAGTTTAGGGCCCAGTGAAACGGGCTTACTTCATCATACATCATTGTCCAATCAATCACAATTCAGCCAACATCAAATGACTCCAGCTATGTCCCAGAATCACTCCATTATTTATCCTCAATCCTATCCCAATAACCAAGCTCCTCATACAATGATAAGTTCTTTTCCGAGTCATTTGCCTCCACAACACAGGCCTTTCACGCCCAGCTCCAATATGATGTCTAATCGCCAAATTTATCATAATGAATCTCAGATCAATAATAGTTGTTATCAAAAATTGATGGAGCTGGGAAACGAACCTGAAAGAGGACCTTGGATTGAAAGGTATCTACGATTCATGCAAGAAAACAATACTCCTCTCAGTGCTGTACCAACCGTTGTTAAGCAGCCCCTTGATCTGTTTCGATTATATCACGCTGTTCGCGAACGAGGAGGCCTGTTGAATGTGGTCAAAACCAAGAGATGGAAAGAAATTTGCTTGATTGTAAACGTCAATGCTTCAGCATCTGGCGCGTATACGTTGAGAAGAAATTATATCAAGTGTCTTTTGGATTATGAGTGTAAGTTTGATCGAAACGGTGTCGATCCTGGACCAATATTACAGGAAATTCAAAGTCTATCAGACAAAAAGAAAAAGAGCACTTCTAGGAACACGGGGTCGTCACCATCTTCCACAATTTCTTCAGGTCAGACATCACAACATAATTCAGAATATGGTAACACCTCAACTCCCAGACCCCCAATAGCACATCCTGATTTTAATACTCCTCATCCTTTCCATGGTCATAACCCATACAACAATGTTTTTCATAACGGCTCCATGATACATAGAAGCCAAATGCATTATCAAGCTCAACGGGGACAAAATCCATACCCGGGTCCATACACCGGTCCACGAATGATGGGTTTCAATTCTCCAGTCAATGCAATACATCCTCATGTAAGATATGATTCTAATATCCCTCAAAACTGGAACAAATCAATCGTCATGAATCAGCAACAGCAACAATGGTCCAGTTCAGGTTCCAGTAACAATTCCACGCATCCAATGCAAATGCCAATGTCGCCGGGAGCTCCATCCAATATTCCAAATGTATTCCAACAGTCTCAACAAAGTGAGTGTTTAGTAAATTACTAATTTCCAATAAAATGCGTATAAACTTTATAAATTTAAATAGTTGGTGATAATTTTGACATCAATTCAAAAGATGCTTCCAAATTGGAACCTAACCTGGCTCGTTATACGACTTATGACAACAATAATAAACATTTGGATAATTTTAGTGTTGATAAAGAAGCCGATAAAATTGAAATGATTTCTAAATCTGACTCTTCAACCTACTACAATAATCCTTATATAGAATATGCTGGGCCAGAAATATGCGATTATAAAAATATGGCTTCTGCTAACACTAGTCAGTTTTATCCACCAATGCAACAATACCCATGCTTCACGTACTCACGACAATATAGTTCAACATTTCGACAACCTGTTCCTAGCTCACTTTCATTTTCATCCTATTATCCACCAAATCCTAATTATATTTATCCGCCCAGTGGTGCTGTTTCTTATTCTTCTAATATGATGACTAATTCCCATCACGTAACCAATAGTGTCAGCTCACATTCCTCTACACCGTACTATTCTAGTAAGTTCAGTAGAGCATCAGTCGCACTTTTGAATGTCGTTATGTTAATGTTACCACCTGTTTGTTTATTATATTTATATATACATATATCATATAATATGCATGTTTGTTCTCAGTAATAAAAATATTACATATTGATTTTTTTTTGAATTTCTAATCAATAATGATAATTAATAATAATTAATTCAGTTGGAAATATTCAAGAGCATTCTCGAAGAATGGATTGGAAATCAAATTACGGTGGAATGCCTCCTCCTCCTCCACCACCTCCCAATGTTCAATCATCAAATAGACCAAATCTTCCCAATACATCTCAAATTGGATCTGGTAATCATCAACAATATCATTCAACTATCTCTCACTCTAATTACTCTAACCAAGCCTCAAGCTCGTACAGTCAACAAAGACCAATAAATCCCCAATTACCATCAAATTTAATGTCTATAAATCGAAACATTCTTCAACCTACCAATAATAATTTGGGTGATCAAATGAATTACATTAACAAATCTATAGGGCTCTCTTCGTCCAATGCTATACCGAATTCGAATCATAGTTTGTCATCTAATTCCAGTTATAATAGGTCGCACATGGAGAATTTGAGGATAAATCAAACTTTTGAGCCATCAGTAAGTTTATTTTTGTTTCATTAATTAGAAATGCTTTATCAGTAAAAGTATTTTTTATGCAAAATATATTTTAAAAATTATAGTAAATAATGGTTGGTGGTAAGTGCGAGTGTATTATAAAAATACTTTTCCCCAAATAAATTAAAATTTAAAGCCACCAGAATTCAGAGATAATTATTAATTCTAATATTTCCTCTTTTTATGAGGCATTTGTGTACTGCAAATAAAAATTCAATTAAGATTTAGTTGACAATAAGAACAACACCGATTTATTATCATAGCAATTTTCTACTTGTTGACACGAATTGTCTTGGATGTCAATTTTGCAATTTATGGTAATTGAAGTAGGAAGGAAAATATAATGATTATATTTAGATATTTAAGAAATTCTGTCCTACATTAATCATACTATGCTTTTGCATTAGGACTACAATTTTATGTGCACTAACATTTAAGGATATTGATTTCTCATAAATTAAACTATTGATTTATTTTTGTATTATTTTTTTACTATTAAAAAATCAATATTGATTGAATAAACTTTCAGTTTTTGTTATCATTTCATTAGCTATTTTCAAAATTTTCATGTCTTCTATATGCTTTAGAGATAAGCATTTTGTGAAATAGATTCAAAATTGTCGATTAGTATTGACAAAATCTGTGTTCCGGTCGTAGTTTTAGCATGTGATTGTAAAATGTCTATGATATTGTTTATTAAACTGCCTTGTATGTGTATTTTTGGTGTTGGTAGTGGTGGCAGTTGTCTTTGTATTATTAATTTTAACAATAGTCTATTTATAGGCTTATTTTCTGATTCATTTTTTATCGATTATTTAAATGTTTACACCTTTTGTGGTTTAGAAATCAAATTCTCAATTTCTGAAACGATATGTTAGTCTCTTTCCTCCTAATTCTGTTGAGGCAACTCAACCAGATTACAGCAAAAAAAGAAAATTCCGTACCAAAGATATTAGTAAGAATCGTTAGCTGAAAAGATTTTAAACTTCACTTTTCAACTTTAGAAGTATTTAATCCAACTAGTGTTACCATGGCTCTAAAATCCGGACTTGTTACGGAAATTAATTGGGCATTAAACTCTCTGAATATTTGGTCCAGGGATGATACGTTTTTTGAAAAATTGAACTTGAAAAATCTCATGCCAATGTTTCAAGCTTTAATTGACGTATGGCGTAACAGTCTGGGAACCATATTTGGCAGAAATCTGTTCATTAAAGAGTTGGAACTGCCAGTCATTCTCGATGAAAATGTTCACAATAAAATGGATGTCAAGATTTTTCTCAAGAAAATAGGAATGGTTCTGAAAAACAGACAATTTAAGCAAGAAAAAGAAGTTAGTACAAAATTTTCCATGAATAAGCCTGAAGATGACTATAAATTTGCTCAAGACAAAGTTATTGATTTATTACATGGAACTAAATATTCAATGGACCGAAATGGGTTATCTGTTAAGTTGGATTTAAATGCAAAATTAGAATATGCTCTTGACGGAGATTCTAATCTTAAGGATTTTGTAATCAAAATGTGTTCAAATTCTTCTGCACCAGAAAATGAAAATAATACAAACTACTTTGATTTTAAAATGCAATCTCAATCAAAAACGTGTAGTCTTAGTGATCTTTGGAATATAGGAGGGTCTGATTCAACTTATCATATCTTACCCCCTTTACTGTCACAAAATAAAAATACCAATAACGAATGGTATTTACAGCTGGCAAACTGTGATATTCCTCAAATTCTCGACACCTCTGAAAATTCCTGTTGTGAGCCACCAGAAATTAAAAGAAGTAGATGTACATCTCCACATTCACCGTCGTCTTCGAATCCTCCAAATTTAGAGCACGAAAATCACATAGGCACTCTGAAACTCATCGAAAGTGTTGATGATGTCGAATGCTGTCGGTTACAAGCTAAATCAGAAATAATCAATGATGGTGAGACTCTTTTTTTCAACATTGAAGACTCTGATGAAGAGAAAATGTTGAGATGTATCAGTGTGTCGAATGCCATAAGAAATTTGAGTTTTCTCAATGGAAACGATCGATTGATTGGGTCTAATCGTGCTACCCTAGTGATCCTTGGTAGATTACTTTTGCTCGGTCATGAACACAGTACAGGCGAATGGCCCACTGTAAATAACGAAAAGGAACGCTGGTGGTTAAAGTGGATCGATGATATTCGGGAACATGTATTTGTCACCTTGGTTAACATATCAAGCTATTTGGAGCTCAGTAAACATCATGAAATCATTGTTCGGCCAATTATAACAGGTTTGCTTCATTGGCTAACATGTACCTCTGCCGCTGCAGAAGATTCGTTACCAAGTCACAGAGTTTTAGGTTGTCGCAGATTGGCATTGGAAAGTCTAATGAGGTTATGTGTTCATGAAAAGAATATCGATTATATTCTGTCAACCAGTAAAGGGTCAGATTCAGTGATACGAGAACTATTTAACTATTTGACCTCATCCTTTTGCTATCCTGATGTTCAAATTGTCAAAGAAATGTCATTAGCAGTTATGCATTATTTGTCTATGGGGGGTGAAAATGGGATTGGCTGTATTTATTTAGCCAATGCACAGCCAAATATAATAAGCGGTTTAATAAGTTTCATAGAAATCACTGAATCTCAAATTAGACACGTTGTTGATAATATGGGCATGGAAGCCTTACAAGCGAGGCCAGAGCTGATGGGAACGAGTCTGGAATTTTTAAGACATTCAGGTGCTCTGTTAAATCGAATAGCAACCTTTGAAGTCAACAGAAAACACTTCAGTCGAGATCATGAAATTAGAATGTTAAATTTGGTTATATCTACGGTCCTGGATCAAACTGTAGCCCAATCAATATCCGGTGTCTTGTACCTTCTCAGTAATCATGATGTAAATCAAAGTAAACCAGAAACATGTAACAAATTCAAGTCCTTCTTAACTTTTAATGATTTGAGCTTCTGTGAGAAGGATAATGCGGTGTCGTCAATACACGAAAGCGAGACAAATTGTGCAAACTGATAATAAAAAGATATATTTAGCTGTAAGTAATTCTGAACCTGGAAGCCGGTGCTTTTCTTTCATCATAAATAACAAATTATTTCAATTCCAAAAGTTGTACTGTAAATATTTTTATTTACTGTTAGAATTTCTGATTTTGTGTTAAATTCTCTCTTAATTGAAAGATATTTATACTGAAACATTTGTTTTAGTATGGTTATGTAACTTATTAGATTCTATCCGATTATTTAAGATAAATGTAAAGGATATCAAATAATATTCAGTTCATGCGATGAGCTTATTAAAATAGTTAAGTTGAATAAAGTTAGTGTAATATTAAGATGGAGTTTTATTGAAATCTTAAATTTGTTTTACTTCGTTGAGGAAAATGCATTTCTTATCCTTTGTGTAAATGTATAGAACGTTTTACTGTCTTTGTAGGTTTAGTGTTATAATTATGATGGGTTTTTATAATTTTCTGATCGTGTATTATTTGATAATGGAAATTATTTAATTTGAAATGGAGTCTTTTCATGTATAATATGTAATATAAATGTATGTGATAATGATTTATTTTGACTAGTTTTGTTTTAATAATCTAATACTAACAAATATTATGTAAAAAATTTAAATAATCTTTAATGAAAAAATTAAATATTTGCATAATATTTATCTTTATCAATTAAATTATTTAAAGGATATTTTCGATTCGGTTTTTCAATTATCTACTTTGTAAAAATAAATAAATTATGCATTGGTAAATTTGAAGTCATTTTGGAGATCCTTTGCAGTGAATGGAGATCAACGCATTTCTATTTTCTCAAAAGTGATCTTTTGTAAAAAAGAAAGATGTTTGAAGTTTGTTAAACTTAGTATATCTATTATTGTTAATCAAGAGAAGTTAGTGTAAAAAAGTAATAAGTAAATCTGATGAGTAATAATTTACTTTTATACATGAAAAAAGTATATAATTCGAACTTTATGTAGTAACTGAATATGAGATGTCAAAAGGGTTAACCATGTAAAAAAGTAAATTAATATTGTATAATAAGAATAATTTCAAAAACTAACATTAATATTACTCATTAGTTATTTTATAATTATTATAAAATGTTAATAGCAATTATAATTTGGTGATCATAAACTAATTTAAGGGTGAAAGTGATAAAAAAAATATTTACTAAATGAATTGTTAATGAATTTTGTTCAAAAGAAGGTTTGGAAGAAAGTGTTTAATTTTTGGTGCACGTTACTCAAACAATTTTCGTTTCCAAAGTTTTAAATTTATTTATTAATGTTACGATCTATACAGTGCTCCAACTAATTATTGCCGAACAAAGAAAGTGCACATGTTTCAAGATAGCAGCATATTTTTTGAACTATTATTATATTTTTCATTAACGGAGACAAACACATAAGGAAAATGACCGATGGAAAAGATGGTAATGGACGTCGTTGGGCTATTCTCGAAAGCGATTTCAGGAGATAAGTTTATAATAGTTTTTTGTGACTACTTTATAAAATGACCGGAAGCATCTACAATGCAGAATTAGAAATCAGTAAGTATAACGAAGATTTTTGGGAAAATATTGTTTTCAGGTACAGACAACAGAACGAATTTCATAATTGAATTAATCGGCATTTGAGAGTTGTTTGTCATCTGGAAGTTCAAAACGTCATCATACAGTCCGCAAATAGATTACTTAGTGGAGAGATTTAATGGAACACTACTCAACATTTTATCGCATTATAATAACAAACACCAAACAGTTTGGGACGTATATATATCGTCATGTTTGTTTGTGTACAGAAATTCAGTCTATCCAACAAAGGGAAAAAAGTTTTATTTGATGTATTTGAGGAATAACAACATACCGATTTGGAGTATCTAGATGAAGAGAATTTTAAAGTTTTATTGAGAAAGGACTGCAATAGACATGAAAAAATCGAGACTTAATATAAAATATGGCCAGGAAAAATATGTTACGATATTATTTCACCATGAACCCTGTTGTAATCTTAGCTCGAAACGTTACTGACCCCTTCACTTGTTCCTATACGTATACGCAATTGAATGAATCAAACAATTATGAACAACACTTTATTGCTAAAATAACAATACAACAAAATCTTTCCAACAATCAGTAAAATGTCTACAATCAAATGTTTTTGTATAAAACGAAGGATCAAATAATAGCACGCTGAAAATCGAATAATAATAAAATGTCAAATCGAGTAAGTGTCTATTCGTTAATTATAAAAAAAGAAACAAAAAAAAAGCATAACAATTTAAATACTCTCACTGCTTGAGACGACAGGTCCAAACGGTGGTTAGCTGAGCCCAATCCGATCCGCTCAGAAACCCCCTAACCGCACAGGACCCGTCGTGTGCTCCTGTCGCATGGAGGGCATCAAGATAAATTACTGTTTCAGCAGTAACCTTCGGATAATAGCGGGTTCTCTTCTGACAGCTCTTGATCTTTCTGACAACATTAACAATAATAACGGCTTAATCCTTCTTCTGACTCTAGTAATAGTAAGACGGCTTGATCCTTCTTCTAATAACAATAATAGTACGGCTTGATTCTTCTTCTGACACTAATAACAATAATAGTACCAATAACAATAATCGTAACAATTCTCGATCACTTTCCTGTGGCAATCCACTGCGGATTCCAACTCCTTATATACTATTCTGATCAGACGATCAATCAATCGTAGAACAGCTTTATCATTGGAGAATGTCAATTCCCTTTTTAGACCGATAATTCTAAATCGCTCCCTCCTTCCGGACCCTGATCTAATCTTGGCAATTTAGGTTCGCCATTGTCAAGATTAGATCCTTTTTAGAAATAATTAATGGCCCATTTTTTACTTTTTAATTAATTAATTAATAATTATTATTAATTTATTTCTGACCCTCTTGTGGTCTTAATAATTAATTGATAATAATCAATTAAAACCTTATTGCGGTCTCTACCATATACTTTACAAGGGTTGGCAAAGATGTGTCCTTGGCTAACCCAACAACGATATGACAAGACGGTGAAGGAGCATAATTTCAGAATTGTTTCACAAAGTGATGATAATGGCATTGTAACCGAAACTTCAAAGAATGTTTAAAAGTCTATATGCGGTAGAAAGAGTGACACCAACTAAACTATCATTAGTGAGCACTTGAAAATTAATATCGTTCATAGTGCAGTGCATGCAAATCGATGTAAGAAGTGGATAGAACAGACCAAGGAGTGATACCTATAATGATATCGAGAGTAGCGGAATCTAGTAGCAAATATTAAGCCATCAAGATGGTTTAGGTTCCCATTGGTAATCATGATGATATGTCGACTAGCATTAATTATTAAGTCTGTTTGAGCACTATAATATCACTTTAGGAGAAGAGAACGAAGTGCGATGACGAGAAGGAAAATGAAAAAAATATTGAATTTGGACCTAAGCTTCACCAAAACGAAAAAGATAAAGAAAAAGCAGCACTGATAAGGATGTGATGAAATAATAACATAAAATTTGATGTAGATGTCACAATATGTTTTATATTGTCAATAAAAATTTCGTTTAGTTATTTGAATTAATAGATTCGGAGGTCCGAATCTCACCAAAATCGGAATGTCTGTTGGGTTGGTCAAAGACACACCCTTTTGAATTGTAAAGACCATCAAAGAGCCTGGGTTATAATAATAAAATTATAATCATAAATAATTATTTTGTTTGAATAACATGCCGGCATGCTAGGAGTCCAAATTGATGCGAGTATGGGCAAGTTCGATGAATCTCTATTGAATTCCTGCCAATGTTTTCAGTTAAGTAATCAATATAAATTAGTACAAACTTTGAATATGGATGGATTTGTGGATTGTGTCACTATTCCTCATTCAAATTCTACTTAATATATCTCTTGTTTTGCATTGCATTAAAGTGGGACACATGGATATCCTTCAAATTTAGAAAATATGGTTAATCACATAGATTGCGGAAGACATATGCTTTCAAAATACTCTTCATATCAGGACATGACTTTTCGCGAAGATAGCTGTATTTCCTCTCAATATAAAAGTAATGAATGAGACAATTTTACATAGTATCATATGTGATTACTATAGCTTTTCAGTAAGATTTTCTTTAATTGCAAATATCGTGGTTTTTCTAATTTATATACAGTTTATAATAATAATAATTCTGTCGATCCTAAAAAAATGATAATAAAAAAATGGATAATGTAAAGTTTTTTGTAATTTTAAATACCATGATAATTTATTTGAATCTTCTGAATCTCTTAATTCGATTAATAATCAGCCAAATAATAAAAAAGGTTTTTCTCAGAGGCTTTTCACCCAGATTTCTTCATCCCAAAGTAAGCAAAATTTTAAAAATGCACAATTAAATTACAATTCTCCATTTAATAAAGTGAAGAATAAAAAAGATAATAACTTTAATAATAAAACAATTAATCAAAGTCACGAAATAAAAAATCACCCATTAAGCTCCAAAGTTTTGACTTGTAAACTATATAAACGAGAAAAATGGATTATATATACTGCATTTTTCAGAGCTGGGAGAACTAAATAAATCTAGTAAAAGCGTTAACAAATGGTTTAATATTATTCAAGTATTAAAACAAATGTTGCTGAGATATTAAACATTAACAATCTTAAAATCATATACTATAATGATAAGTTATATGATATAAATATATGATTAATTAACTGATATAAAACGGTAAAATAATAAATCGAATTCCAAACAGTATTTTCAAAGTCTCTAAACAATTTTTAAGAATTATTCAGAATCACTGTAATAACTTATCATAACAAATTAGATTAACGAATTTAATAAAAATAGGTACCTAGGGAACACAATGATAGAAATATAAGTTTAGTATACAAGTTTTTACATTATATAGTCAGGGAAAAATTTCATCCCTTAATAATAACATTTACGAGCTTACAACTGATAAGATACATCATCTACAATTCAAAATAATCTAGAAAAATAATCAAAAATAGCTGTTACACTTGTTGATTTGTAATAGTAATAATAATTGCAATAATAATAATAACCATGGTAATATAATCCCAGTTTTAATTGGGAAGGTAGTAGCAATAACGATAATAATTATAATAATAAAGTAACAATAATAATAATAGTGATAATAACAATAATGCTAATAATGAGCGCTTTTGTTGTTATTTTATAGTAATTAACCTCGGCGTCGAGGTTAAGAATAGTACTCCATCGTTGGAGTTACTGAATTCTTTTGTCTCGGCGTGGAAGCAAAAATAGCAATTAGAGGCTATTGAGGGAGATAGCCATCTCGAAGCATAGGGATTGGTGATCGTAGGCCAATCTCTATGACTATATAAAGACGGCTATTCCCATCAATTCGCCGTCAGGAAAAACTACAGAGAACTACGAATTCAGGACGTCGAAGCAGGTATATCAAAATTTCTGTGGACATGACAATGCAGAAGGATTTCACAAGGGAACCCAGCGAGCTTGGGAACTCCTAGGTGACCTGAGAAGGGCCTAGAGGGCGTTTGGGGACCCTTTGAATCAGTAGAGAAACCAATGAGTATCTAACAAGATTGGTTAAAAGATACAGAAAGCAGCACGAAGAAGAAGAATATGATGAAGCAACCAGAGAAAATCAAGAGAGACTATTGGGATTGTTGGAGTTAATGGATCCAGGTATGGAGACAACAGGTAAACCGGATGATTTGACCTTAGAAATCTATGCAAAAATAATGAAAATTTTGGAGGATGTGGAGAATTTTGTGAATGAACCAGACAGTATTAGCAACGAATTATGGCTGACATAGTTATATGAAGGTAGAATGGATAAAGAAAAGGCCATGATGGGCATAGCCTTAATCTTAAAGAGAGTCAATAAAATAAATCGGGAGTTGAAACGGCAGAATACAGAAATTTCGATTTGAGGAGCAAATAAGACGATTGGTGAATTTTTCGGACCGTGGATGCAATTAAATCAAGCGTGGTATAGTTTGTTTGGAATGAAGAAAGCAACGAATCAGAAGCAGGGTCAACTACAGCGGGACGATCATAAGAGATACCACAAGAACAACCAGAATTCAGACAATAAGCAAGGCAAGAAGAAAATCAGGAAGATGAACGAAGAAAAACTCAATCAGGACAAGGATCGAGGTCAACGAACGATTCGTGGATGCCCAAGATGTTAATAATGGTTATGATGTTTTTGAATATGATGAGCAAATCGAATGCATTGGTAGGATACGATTGTATGAAGGCGAAAATGGGAAATATATATTCATTGTTAGATTTGGAAGGGTGCCCAGAAGCCTACTCGACGAATTTAACCAGCAGAGACGTAGAGAACCATATTTATAAGGAGACAGAATTTAGAAAAGCAAACATGAAGGAGGGTATCGTGAAGAAGGCAACATTCGAGTACTATTGCGGATTTCACAGAAGAATAGCCTTCTTGGAAGCGAAATTGATACCAGTTCCCATGATTGTGAATTCGGAAAATTGCGAATCAGCCTTTGTAACAAGGAAAAGAATAAAAGAAGCAGGACTTATAGTAAATTCAGAGAAATACCCATCTACTGAGAACAATTTCAATAGCGTTAGGACAAATATGTGGGAAGAACAATGAGAAACTTGTCTGGACCGAAGCATGTAATTTGGCTTTCCAAGAAATGAAAGAAGCACTAAGAAACCCAGTGTCAACATTTCCAGATATTAAAAAAATTTATCTTAGACACTAGACACAGAGAGACCATAGTGTAGAAAATTAAAATATTGTATATAAGTATAGAAAAACTACATAAACTCGTAGAGAGATTACCTAAAATATGCGTCACCGTCATCAAAGCAGGTGGTTACATCAATGAAAATTAACTATTAGTATTTTGCGTGTTAAAATATTGTTAATATAATCTTAATAAAAAGTATTTTAATTTGCTGATGGTATGTCCGGAATTAGAGAAATTTCGTGTGCATACTATCATATTAGATATCATGGTGTCAAACTGGAGAAACGTAAACCAGATACATTAACTCAGTGTTAAGGGACAGTTGGAGAGAATTAGAACAGAGGGCCAATATTTCTATTGTGGATATGACAGGATCGTTGTCGGATGGGAGGGGGTGATTTAGAGGAAAAAGTTGAAAATAGCAAATCTATCAATGCAGAAATAATCTGAACTTGGTGGAAGAGATTTGATTTGATTCCAGAAGGATTTGTTGAACAATTTTTGTAAGTTCATTGTGTCATTTTGAACTAAGAAAATATTCAATTATTTAAAGGACCTATATTTCTGCCATCGATGTAGAACTCAATCAAAAAATGCTCAAAAATATGTATTATCTGTGCACAACGAAAAATAGATCAGATACACACAAAGTGATTTTGATTCCCCACAAGAATTTCACATATAATGGAACAGGTTTTAATTGATGTTACAGCGTTTGATGAACTTTTATTTTATTGTTGTCTTGATTTTCTGATATTAAAACAAACATGATTTCTTTGTGAAAATGCTAATTACGATGAGGTGACGTTGATCAGAAAACTATCGTAAATTTGATAAATTTAATATTTTCATTTCATAAAGAAAAAGGAGCTGAGCATTTGGGTAGTATCAATTTGCTGAGAATTTGCTGAGGTAAAATTAGATAAATAAATGGAGTTTTAAAACATAAACATTGTACAAGTGGGTTTTTTTTATAATCAATCTAATATAGAAAATATTTTTTTTATAGGTATTATAAATTTATTTTTATGATTAATAGCATATATATAATAGCATAACAAGAACACTACTTTTAACCATTATACCTTCAAACAATGAAAGAGAAGTAAATTTAAAATGAAGCAATTTATGTCAGAAATGTTAAAAATTAGGATTTTTATACATAATTTCAAGGTAATTCATCTAAGTTGCCGACACGTCAATTTGTTGATTAAAGGTAACCAAAATAATATTAGGAGGACCGAGCTGAATTTCTCCAAGTGTGGTTCTTTGATTTCTGATTTAAATAATCTTTGATAATTCTTGATCTGAAAAACGAGATGAGTCTGATGGTGTAGGCAGAAAAAATCCGTGTCAGGTATTTCTTGATCATCGTAACCTAAATAATTCAGAATCGGAATTAATCTGTTAATTTGATGGAAATTAATGAGTTTTATTTTAAAGTGTAAAATAGATATAAATTGTTGAAAAGAATGATTCTGAAAGACTGTAAGATAACTGGGGCTAAGGCCAAGTTTTTTTTCAGGACCTCAACATGTCTTGGAATGAGTGTTCCAGGCCGACTCTTTAATCTGATACCAGTGTTAGTAAAGATGCAATCCGAACTCTAAATCGCCTCCAGGTATTTATTTTTCGATTAATTTTGACATTAAAGTTTTTCCCGTCAACGTGGGATGTCTTACGAAAAGCCCTCAAAAGAACTTAATTTTAAAAATTTTCGGAGTTTACACAATTATGAAAACAAATGACATTTTTAAAAAAGTTACAATTTCGGTAATATTTTATTGATTGTAATAACTTTTTACTTTGTTAATTTTTATATTTATTTTTCGGTGAATTAATGTTGATTTTCATTTATCAATAATTTTTAATTTGTGCAATATCGAATTATTAATTTAAGAATTTATTTTTAAAAAATTTAAAATAAAAAAACTTGCTTAAAATTTATTGACGAAAAAAAGGTATTGTTGATTCATTTTGAACAACATTTTATAATAATCTGTTAATCGAAAAACTTTTGATTTCGCTTTTAAATGTTGTATCGTGTCTTTTGTATCAAAATCGCAGGATTTATTTCCTGTTTCACTTCACCATCAATTAATTTTCACTAAGTAAAATATAAAACATGATTTTTTGAGGAACTATTCTTTATAATTTTACAAAACATTATTATTCAATTTCAAAATAAAATTCTCTTTAGATATCAGCCGATACTTTTCATTTTTCATCTTGTCTAGCGCATTTTTCGTTTTGTGACAAAAAATTGAACAGTGATTACCGCTATTTCCAAATTCAACCTTTTCATCTTGATTTCCTGTATTCTAATTGAAATCTAACTCGTATGTATTCTCAATTTTTAGACATTTTAGTTTTATTTTCATATTTTCATATTGAATAATGAAAAAAGAATAAAAAAGAAGGAAAATATTTTTATATATTATTACTGATTATTTAATATTGTAATAATAAAATAATAATACAATTTTATTAAAATTAGATGTCTTAAGAATCAAGAGTGTTTAAAAAATCAATGAATAGAATAACAAAAATGTTTTAAAAGATAATTTGAACTATTTGATTGACTACAGCTGCTTGGCCGATGCCTCTTGATACTGGTTCTCTTTCGTTTGGTTGTAATTTATTGAAGTTGAGAACTGCAGATCTCATCAACAACATATAGAAACGTTCAAGGAAAGGGAGGAGAGGAGGAAAATAACAGACAATATATATAATGCTAGTCATTCAATCAAAGAAGGTACATCAGTAAGGTATGACCAGGGAATAGAACCAAAAGATTTTACTCCTGCGGCAGGGAAAGATACATTAGAAGAAGTCCATTGATGCAACAGAAATGACCATGAAGAGAAAGAATGTTTTACGAAAATTTGAGGACAGTATGTCACAGAGCCAAACAAAAATTGAACCTCAGAAACAACGATGCAGATAATAGATATCGAAAGATGAGGAAAAATACTAAGTATGAAACTGGAGATAGGGTAAATATTATGAGCATGAAGGGATAAATCTAGTCAGATGTAATGAAAAATTACGATGTGCGAATGATAGCAAAATGAAGGTGAAAGGAACATTAGAATGACAAATTTTATAGTTGCGGATAAAATAACATCAAACATCATTGGCGGCATAGAGCTACAGAAAAAAATGGATTCGAGCTGATCATAGCTACCGTGGAGGATGAAAGCTTTCACACATGCAATATCGAAGCAAAACTTTGAAGAAAAGTACACAAGAAAGAGAGTTTTTGAAAAGCTTGACATCTCTAAATGTGGCAGAGGGATCTAAAATGGGTGAAGTAATAAGAAAAACTGCAGAAACTGCTTTATCGAAGATATTAAAGTAAATCATTCCAAACAAAAATATATGGTAAAATATTCAGATTACGGATAGCCTACAAGGACATTACACGATCACTTAAAAAAAAATCTATCACACCACAGTTTTAGAATTGGATGAATTAAACTAGAATACTAACAGGGAGCCAGTCAACTGAATGCAGAGAGTTAAAATGTGGAATGTGTTCGCACTAACAAATGGTACACGAAGAAGCAAAGACAGAAAAGATAGAGAATGGTAATGATAATAACGACAAAGTAAGACCACAAATGACAGCATGATAGCGAGAAAATTAGACAAACAAAAGAAAGAGTTTTAAAAGGACAAGATTCAAAATTCATCGTATTGAACAACGTTGTTCTTAATAGTAACGGACGAATATGGACACCAAAAGATAGATGTGAAGAAATGATCGAAGAGACGCATAAACAACTGTGCCATGTTGGAATAGAAAAACCGTTGAGATATCTACAAAATAGATGCAAAATGGTCGAAATGAGTACCAGAGTAAGGACAGAGTTGCTGGGTATGCCAAGGGACCAAATCAGTGACGACTAGAAACCACACGAGAAGATATTCATCGACATGTAGTCCGCTAAAAGAAACGCGATGTCAGAATAACTTCATGGTTGGAATTTTCGACAAATTTAGAAAATACATTTCTGTAACAATAGTGGCCAGAGAGGTTGAGGACACAATATGGTACACAATTTGAGATAAATGATTATCGGGTTTCGAAGAAACAAAAGAAATCCATGTGGATTGCGGCAGATCATTTGAATTAAGAAAGAATTCGCACCACGAGGAATCTTTATGTCCAGTCCATATCTCCACCAAAAGAATGGGGTAATAGAAAGATAATTTCGAACAGTTTTTGAATACTTGAACTAAGCAATGAAAGAAAGAAAAATTATCGATTGGGCTAGTATATTCCCTGAAGTCGAGTTTGTATTAAATGCAACGTTGCAGAAGACAATGGAAATTAGTCCAAACTAGATCGTGTTGGGAAGAGGAATCAATAGAGACAGATGGATTGGAATCTAGAGAAGCCATGGGAGAAAAAGAAGAAAATTCGCCATCAATAAATAAGTACTGGTTATGATCGAAAATAAAACGAATAACGGTGACAGATTCGAGGGTTCATACCACGCCACTAACTAACTACACTAACTACAAAATTAAAAATAAAAAATGATTCCAAGAAATGTGGAAAACATTAAGAAATTTTAAGAATTAATTAAGAAACAGAGGGAATTGAGGATTACAAATAATATTTAATAATCAATTTAAAATTATTTTTTGTTGATTAAATGATACGGATGTTGGAAAATAATTTGCTTTTAAATACACTTTGAAATCGTCTTTAATTGTTTTGATTTTAGATATCAAAAGTGAAATTGCCGTAGGTTACACAGTAAAAAAGGATACAGTATAGTCAAAAATGGTATATTTCCAATTTATTATGCCATAATTGTTAAAAATAAAAAAATGTAATACAATTTAAAATAATTGATGATAAACACGAATTAGTTGATTTTAATAATGAAGAAATTAGTTTGACAATTCAACTCAAACAAGTAAATGTCTGAATGATAATATAGAAAAAAATTAATCATCATAAAAATTAACCTTCAATTTTTTAAATATTGACAATCGGATAATAATAATTTGATTAAAATTTCTTAAACTTTTTTCTTGCAACTCGCTTTTCAATATATTAAAAAATTTTCGATTACAGTTTATCTAAAGATGTTTATGAATTGTTTAAAGAGAAAATAAAATTTCAAGAAAATATTATGAATTTAAATATCCAAATGAAACAAATCGACATAATGGAAATGTATTTTACATGAGGTAAACATAACAAATGCTCTATTATTTATTTATCACAATTTTTTTATTTACTCTTAAGAAGCAAAAGAAATTATTCAAATTTGTTAATATTTATAAAAAAACTTGGATTGGATTCTTCTTTATATGTTTTCATAAAGATTTTAAATCTTACATGTTGGAATGATCACCCACTGCTCCTCCGAATTCTTCTACTGTGCCTCAATATTTGTCGACCTACACATAGCAACTCTGGCTTTCAGATCAGTCGACAATGTCTCAATAATATTCAAATATAAAGCTAACATCAGCATGTATCTAATTAAAGTATTTCAAATCAAAAAACTTCTACTTAAAACCATAATCTAATATTATGTTAATTCTTATATGGTGGCCTTGTGGAGACTACGAGGAGTTCAATCATCTGGAGTCCAACTACGAGGAGTTCAATCATCTGGAGTCCAATCATCAAAGCCATCCTAAAACTTTATTGAGTGCATCAATCAACTTTATACTTTATTGAGTGCATTAATCCCATTTGTGATCCCAAAACTTTATTGTGTGCATGAGTATTGTGTGCATGAGTACGCAATAAAAAACTTTTTATTGACTATCAGTTGTAATTTTTATAAAACTTTA
>JBBMKC010221794.1:0-12165 GCA_037834085.1 Bipalium vagum
TAATAATAATAATAATAATAATAATAATAATAATAATAATAATAATAATAATAATAATAATAATAATAATATATTAACTGGTTTTGGATTTAAAGATATTTTAGGTAATTACTATTGACTGACAATTATTATCATTTTATTATTATTACTTTTATTATTAAAGGTTTTATTAAATTTTCATAGATGATTTTGACCACGCAAAACTCTAATTAATGGACTTTTCAAATTTTGTTAAACATATGTATAATATTTTTATTTGTTTTAATTGTTATCTTTTTTATAATTATTATTTCTGTTTTTCTAACTATAAAAAATACCCAAGCAAATGCAGATAGAATTTATTGTGATGAAAATTATTGAAAAGAAAATAAAAGATTTCTATATTTTCCAACAGAATTTTATGTATATATATTGAAATTTACAGTACTTTTTCTTTTTAATATCTTACAAATGGTTGTGGATATTGTTTTTTTGAAGTCATATTGAGAGACATTGGCAAACTTAATACTATTAGAAAACTGTTACTAGACTTTGCTTAGATACTTTTTCATATTGAAATTAATAATATTATAATGAGCTTATCATTTATCACGAATAGTATAAATGTTGCAGTCCTTTGTAACAATAAAATTGATTAATAATTGTTTAATTCACCTTGTGGCTGAATAATAGAAGATTATATTAGGCAGTATTTCGCTCTGTTTCTTTGTTGACAACTCTGAAACTGAAACAATATTCTCTGCGAAAAGGTCTATAACTATTGAAATTCTAACATTAAAACCCTTTTTGCTTTGAAAAATAATTTTCCATAACGATTTGTATATTTACTTATCGATTTTCAGTATGTCAAAACGCGATTATTGAACTGTTTGTTTTTGTTTTCTAAACTACTTGAATTTGTCGATGATGGGCATATATCACAGGGGGTTTAAGTTGAAGCCTACCAAAAATCACTTTTCTTCAAGTACAGATAGTTAGTAATTAACAATTGACAATATTTGCCTAAGTACGCATATTGTCATTCAATTTATCACTGTGATTCTCGTTGTTTTTTTCTGATTCATTTTCCTTGAATTTCGATAAAATTTCTCAATTATTTTCAACGCTTTCCTTTGTAAAGATCTACCAATAACGTTGTAAAGCTTTTACAATCTATTGAGATTTCTTGTTTTTCTTTCTAAGGGATTATTAATCGGTTTTCTGATCCATGAATTATTCTCATTTTGATCGTTTTTTTTTTTAGAAAAGAAAGTAGTCTTCAATAAATGATTTTTTTAACAAAATGATTAGTTTTGTTAGTCTTATCTCTATCATTTGTTTTACTACTTTTTGGAAGCTATCATAATATTCTTTTTAACAATATTTTTTCAATAGTACAGATCATTTTTGTAATATTGGAAAATTTTAATAATATAAACTGAAAAATGTTAATCATTTCACAACATTTTCAATAAGTAATTATTTAAATCAAACTGAGAATAAAGTATGTTTTATTTTAATTATTATATTTATTATATTTTTGAATTTTTCTGAAAGAAAATCAGTAACATCTGAGAATTAGAAATTCTAAACATTTTAATTTATTGTGAGAAAGTCAATGATAATTCAGTGTAAACATATTTTTGGAAGTTTCAAGAATATTCAGGAGACACGATGATAATGAGACTGTATCACATTATCTTGGTTTTGAATGTAAAACGCTGTCATTATGTAATTAATAAAGCAGACACTGTTGAAGCTGTCTAAAAATTTCTACAATAGAATCTTAATTTCAGAACACTTTTCATTTGGAAAAACTCTCTTGTTTTTTGTAATATCTGATCTAAAATTTGTTCTCCAGATCTTTACAGTCGAATGTCTAGTTTTGCAAACAAACAAATGTAACATTTTATTATTACTCTTTTCAAAACAATTCCTTTAAATTATCCTATTCTCCGAAATATTTTCAAAGATCACGTACTTCTTATTAACCAGAGAGGATTCCATCCTCTTATAATTTTAATTTATTAATTAATTTCATTAATTAATTAATCATTCAATTTGGAGAAGTGTGTTAATTTTATTTTTAATTAATTAAATAATTGTTTTTATAATATAAATAATATTCTACCTATATATTTATTAAATTAAGTTTGTTTGTTTTCTGAACTCATAAAATTTTTTCCAATTATATTTTTGTGACTAAAATTAAATTATTTTTAAAAAATTGATCAGTTTTTACTTAAGTCAAATTTGTGTATCGTTTAGTCATTTATACTTCGTAGACAAAGACGTCTTTTCTGATATGAAACCATGTCTTATCTAAAACCAATTCTATTTCTAAGAAATGACCAGAAAATTTAAAGAATTCCCAGGAATTGAATTGTCTTTTACATCTTGGACATACGCAAATACATATACATTTAGTCTCATTTTTTAAGAATTTTACAGAATATTAACATTGAAGTGCACGCATGTTCAACGTTGATATTAACTAGAAAAGTGTTACCACCACTGTACAGTGTCTGTACAAAAAGTTTTTTCTGGCAGCGATATTTTCATTTTAATACATATAAAGATTCTATTGTCAAATTTTTGCATTATTGTTCCTCTCTCTATTTCAATCTCGTTATACATAGGAATTTATATTCGGAAAATTTCTGTTAATTATTCACTAGTTCTGGTTGTTAAGGAACTTCTCTTAAAAATTTTCACTTTGAAAATAAAGAATATATATATAAATTAAACGATTAATTTCCTCGACAGAAATCTTGATGGTTTTCTTTCTTATAAACCATTAAAGGAAAATAAAATTTTGAAATTTTGCGGTAAAAATATAATAATAATAATAATAATAATAATAATAATAATAATAATAATAATAATAATAATAATAATAATAATAATAATACAAGTCTGATACTTCTCTACCATTATAATGAATGCCAAATTCATTTACGGTGTTTAATGGAGAGGCTTTAATTTAAACAAAATAACCCAGATCGTAATTATTTAGTTAATTGTAGAAAAGGTAAATTAAATAATTTTTCCCTTTTATTATCCATAATTTTTTGAAAAAGTTTTCCATTAATAAATAACTAGAATTACAATTATTATTATTTTTATTATTATTATTATATTTTTCCTTAAAAATTATTTAATAATAATTTGTTTAAATTGTTTAATGAATCAATAAATTCTGTTACAGAGTTCCCATTTATTCATTTTATCTTCTCTCTTTCTTTCCTTGCTTTTATTAATATATTATTAAATTTTGCATTAAGTAATTATTGGTTGACATTAAATTTTTTAAGTTGGCATAAAGTATGGTAATAAAATAAAAAACTGATATTTATGTATGGAAAATTTTATTTTCAATATATCACTGAATGATAGGGATTGTCTCGTAGGATTAAAGCAATAAATCTTAATTTGAAGCTATATTCTATTTGATCTTTGAACTAGAAATATGGCTTTATATTTATATTTACCAGCTGCCATTAAATGGATCACTTCATCCCTTGTGTTGTGGTCGTGGCGTGATTGCAGTTATGGTTTTGGTATTCATTAGACAAATTATATAAATAATCATATAATTATATTATCATTTTTATGTATGGATCTTATTTTAATATCCAATATACACAATATATATTATGTGTGTCTGTGAGTGTGTGTATGCTTGTCCTTTATGGAATGATGAATTTCGAGTCTGTAGTTTTTTTTAATTTAGAACTCTGTGTGTATGTTTGTTATGCAATGATGTCAATTTCGTTATGGCCCAGACACATACGCACATACGCACACATTTGTCTCATAATACTGCGTTCACAATTCACATCATTATAAATATCAGAGTGTTTCTGTTATTTTTTTTTGGTATATCTGTCTGTATGTTAGTGAGAGTGTGTGGGTGTGTTGTTTTGTGAATGTATGTGTATGTTTGATATTGAATGTGTGTGTGCGTGTGGGTGTGTGTTTGTATGGTCTTTATACCAGTTTTGATTTTTATAAATCAATAGAAAATTGATTTATTTTTTCCCGGTCCATTTTTCAGCCAACAACAGTTGATGGGCTCAGCTTCTGAGCTAAATCAAACGTTGCCCATAAAAAATTACCAATATGTCATTAATTATTTTCGGTTGAAGAGTCTGGTTATAATAAATGGTTTTGGAATTTATCTGATTGTATCAATATTGAAATATCATATTATATTTTCTTGAGATAATTGCTTTATTTATTTTTTTATTGTTATACAGATTTAAACAAAATTATGTTGATATATTATTTTATAATATGAAAAAAATAAAAATACAATACTTTCATAATATTTGAATCGATGTGGAACGTTTAAAAAAATTTTTTTTAAATATACCACTGATGTTTCTTTTTTTTATTCCAATTGAAAATGCTGATCCATTTAAACAAAAATTTTATAATTTTAACTCGAGTAAGAAATTAATAATATATTATTTTTCTAACATTTGAAGTCAATATGAAACTTTAAAAAAAAAGAAGTCATAGAATAAAAAGTAATAATTTTTAACGTTAGATTTTGATCAAATATTAATCGATTTAAACAAATAAATACCAAAATTTTATTCTTTCTGAAAAATAAATAATATTTTTTTCGAAAATATTTTAAATCGATGAAATACTTAACCAAAAAAAATAATATTTAGAGAAGGTAATTATGTTTGTCGTTGGATACTTGTCAAATGTTCGTTGTTTTAAACAAATAAATACCATAATTTTTATTCTTGTGAAAAATAAATAATATATTAATTTTCCAATATTTGAAATCGATATCGAAATTAACCAAAAAAAAATTGTGGAAAATAAACTACTGATGTTGGTCGTTCTTGGATTCTGGCTAAATGTTCGTCGTTTAATTACGACGAAATCAATTTCTAATTGGGTTGGCAGTTTTCTTTTCACCTCTATCTTCGATTTTCGTTCTCATTTCTTTTAAACGATGACGACGACAACGACAACGACGACGATGATGATGATGATGATGATGATGAAATTCTATTAGTATTATTTATCGTCTTACATTTCATCCAGGCTATCATTTGAACAATGATAATAATATTTCAAAGATGAAATTTTTCCAATTCGACTTATGTTTAGGGGCGAATTTTCTTGTTTTCGTTTTTCCAGAGTTAAAAGCCATTTGAAATGGACAACTGAAATAATCAATTAAATGACTTTTAAATTTATCGATTGAAAAATTTGCATGTAGAAAAAGTCAGTTTTTCCGTATTATTGGATAAAGGAAAACAGGGGGGAAAATTAATTTTTTATTCAAAATATTTTATTAATATATTTTTTTTCTTGAAACTTTGTCCAATTTTTATTGCACACTTGAAATTTTTTGGGAGTAAAATTTCATCTATTGGAATTTGATAAAGTTTTTTTTATTTGATGAATATAATAGAAAATTGTTTTATTTTATTTTCTTTCTTTTTTCCCAAGTTTGCATTGGAAAAGATTAAGCACGTTGTTATCCAAGAATAGCTGGTAATCAACGATTATTTTCTTTGTCTGGAATCAGGAATTTGAAACCTGTAGTTAAACTTAGAAAGATTATCCTATTTTGTATAATAATAATAATCTTATATCAGCCATTTTAGGGTTTCTGAATGTCATTTATTATTCTTTCAATTGCTCTATTTTATATTTTTAAAAAATTATGTTCGTTAAGTTAGATTCTAATCGAAATTTGATGCTTTTTTGGTTAGAATAAATTTAGGAATCCTGGATTATTTATTTTATTAAATTATTATTATTATCATTATTATTATCATTGTCATTGTCATTATTTTAAAATAACCTAGTTTGGATTCATTGTTGATTTATCTTTTAATTTGAGTTTTGATTATGATTCTGGAAAATTAAGCTGATGAAGTTCTTTCATTATGTTTTAAGGGCGACAAAACGGAATTAGTTTATTATTTATGAACGGAAAATTCTTGAAAAAATGATACGGATATGATTTATATTCTTGTTTGATTAGATTTGTCGTTGAGCATTCTTTACATGAAAATAAGAGTCTGCAGCTATCTGATTTTGATCTTTGCTCTTTATTGAAGACTGGTTTTAATAAATAAATAAAAATCGTTGTAAAATTAATTAGCTCAGTGATCGTTTTGTATTTTGTAAAAGGCAAAGTGAATCTGAAGAAAAGCAAAATTAATTATATTGAGTATTAATTAAAAAATGGTTTAATAATAATCAATAATATTTTTATAGAAGATGTTTCAAAGATTATTGAAAGAAAAAACGAGAAGATTAAGAAATAAAATAATGATAATAGTTTATTATATAAAAACATAAAAAATACCATGTTTAAAATAATATTAATCTTTAAAATAAATTATTTTTTAATGTTAAATGATCATAAAAACATTTGCATCTCTATAGCTGCTGTATATAATCAAAATGTGTTACTTGCTAAATGTTGGCAAATCTGTGTTAACGATAATATTCACGGGTTCAATGGACATCACCCATCGTGAACTAAAAATTCTTCATTCAACTAGGAAGATTTTTTATCGTATTTTTTATGATAGCTGAGAAAACTGGGTGCAAAAATCGTTGTTTTACTCTCTCATTAGATATCTACACAATTCTACTGAAACGCAAGTTTACAAAAGTATTAGTCTGTTTTTTCACTTGATCAATTTCACGGCACTCAAAATGACACAGCTTACTCGTAACGCCTTTGCAGTTTACAATAAATGACGGGTCGTCTTTGTGTTCTTTAGAAAATCCAAATTTTCTAGATTTATCACGTGACATGAATGGCTGCCTTCCTCGACAATATTTAAATCGAGGATTTATTAACGAATTTTTCAAAAAGATATTTTCTAAATAACACTTAATGTATTTCTTTATTTCACTAAACACTTTATAAAAGTAATTTTTGTTGAACAAAGTACGTTTACCGTTTTCTATCTTTATTTGCGTCCTATAATATGAAGTTGTTACTTAATTCTTCCCAAGTTCAATTTGTATTCTAAGATTGAATAATTGCATCATTTAAACGCAAAATGTAAATGATGGATTTTTCTCCCTACAGATTTTTGAGATTGTCATTACAATCATCGTTAAAAAAATTATAATAACTTACAAGTATAATAATAATAATAATAGTTATTATTATAAGCACCATCATCATTGTCATCGTTATAATTGCCGCTCAATATTGTCATAAACTTTAAAACTCATCTTCATCAACTCTCTGATTGATTATTTTCATCATTAATGTTGATTTATCAATTTTAACTTTTCTCAAAGATATTATTAAATTCTTTTCATAGCAGTTAATTACCGCACAGCCATTGATTTCATATATTATTATGACAATTATTATATTCATAATCAATAATTTTTCATTCTATCTGATTGACAGCTGAATTTATGGCACTACTTGACCGTACTTGAATAAACTGCCTGCTGCCTGTCTGTTTGAAACCATTTTAAGAATCTTAATCAGTTTTGGTCTGGACATGTACACCAATTTTAATATTAATTTTGCACAAATACATTTTCTCTTTAAAATGTATAATTAGCAGTTCATTAATTAATTGAAATTCATAACACTTGTCATTTAATTTCTATTTTTTGCATCTGTCGTCTTTCAGACATTCCTCAGCGATCATGTTTCACTGTTGCCACACTAGTCTTTCATTTCTTCATTCTCTTTGCCTCGATTTTTATTGTCTTCTTCTTCTTATTATTAGTATCCCGAAAGAATTTTGTCCTTGATAACTCATAAATAAAATTAATATTTTAAAATCTATAAATATTACCATGGCATTGATCTTGAATATTAATTATTATTTTATTTTTATGGAAAACTTTTGTTATATTTTATTACATTTTTATAAAAAAAAAGGAAAATATTTTCAATGAGAAATGTTGTCTCTTAATTAGTTTGAAAAGATATTTTTTCAATTGTATAATAATTAAATTTATGATTATTTTTTTAATTGAACATTGAAATCGTTCAGTGAATAATATTCTGAATTTTAAAAGAATTTTTTATATTTTCTAAAAATTTTCGTTTTAATCAGATAAATTTTCATGTTCAATTTTTGCACTTGCCTTATAAGGTATATTCTGAAAGAATCTTTTACGAAGGATTCGTGTATACTATCTCGTTTAGGAATTAAAACTTGGTGCACCAAAAAGCATTATATATGCATTCAAATAGGTTTTCCCAGCAAAAGATTATTTTATTTATGTTTATAAGCATTTTAATTTATTTGGGTTATTGTTTCTTTTTTTTCTTTTTGAAGTATTTTTTTCATTATTATAACTTAAAATACGTTCAATACATTGTTAATATTAAGTATACATTTAGAAAGTATTATAAATAAAATTAGAAATAAAAAATGTCTTATTTTTAACTGAATAAGTTAGTTATGCAAGAATAAACTTAAGAAAAAACCTTAATTATTAATTTTTTTTATTTAATTTTCAAAAAAATAATTTTTTTAGTTAATTGAGGAATATTAAAACAAAATGGACTGAATATTTTTTTGTGTTAATTTGATGAAACTATTCACTTAGATTCACTATAGTGGGGTCTCGAATCCTGTGAATTTTATTTTCTTCCACGGAAGGATTTTTCACATTTTTTAATTTTTCCATAATAATTGACATAAATCCATAATTATATAAATGTATAATTTCTTTGAAAGTCAAAATGATTATTTTTTGTCTTTATTCCAAAGGTAAGATTATTTTATTTCCAAATGAAGGAAGGGGCGAAATTGTTGATAACAATGTGTATATATATTTTCCGATCAAATTCTGCTGCATGCTTATCCAAACTCAGGTTCTCCGATTTGAGTTATTTAACCTCTCTAATACATAATCTTGTCTAGACCAAACAAAACTTCCATTAAGTATTATTGTATTTAATATTTTAATTTCTTTAGAACTTTACATTATTTCAATTAATTTCATATTATATTCAAATGTTAGAATTTGAGAAAATAAAGGAAATTTTGACTTGGAAATTTAGCAATAATAAAAATGATATTATTATTATTATTATTATTATTAATATTAATTTTTTATTCATCAGATGTTTTATTAATTCAATAAGTTGAATCTATTTTCCATTAATTTTTTGATTTAAAATTGATTTTCACTCTAAAAAATATAATGTGATCACTTGAGTTTTGATATAATAGCTATAATTACTAAATTAATTATTTATTTTAATTTGTGAAAGAAATTCTCGAATAACAAAATCATAATTTGCATCGAACATTGATATTTTGCTTCAATATCTCGATGTAATTAAAATTTATCAAAATTGGCTTAATTTTATCAAACAAACCGGGGAGGTATTTGAGGCCATTGGGCTCATAGAAAAATTAATTAATTTGTTCATTATCCCATTCAAATACGCAGCAAAGTGGCTGATGTTTGTAAATTACCAACCTCTGTTCTGTGTGATGAGTTGATTGGCAATATGCTGTGTTGTGGATCGTGGAACGTTCTCTAAATTACTTCTCTCCTAGGATTAGTCCCGCCTCACCAATGGTTGTGCCTAAAACTATCATACCATATTCATTCCGTTGCTCAACTAAAATAATAAAAAACAGCGCTACTCAAATTTATGGATAGCGGAATTTCAATTAATTTACTATCACTTCGCCAAGTAGTGGTCTGTCTGATAAATAGCTTATCAGATAGGCGTGAAATGCCGGATTAGCGTGCCCAAATGTATTCTAGGCCTGAGTCGACATGTCAATTTTATCTTTGTACAACGCTTACCAGAGGATGAGATCCTACAAAATATATAATAAACTTTTTATTGTCATTTTAGTATATTAACAATTTACTACCTCCTATGTTTTTATAAAATTTTATTGCATCAACCAATATTGAAACTGGTCCTCCATTTTTCCTGTGAAAGTTTTGGATAAACTTTTATCCGTTGTGGATAATTGTTTATGGAAAATCAAAAACTCTGATAGATCGCCATTTTTATCGGGAAAAATTATTTCCCATACTAATATAAATTATTGCAAGGAGGAGGAATTATGATAATTACTATTTTAAATTATTATTATTACTTGAATTTATTTATTTTAGCTTGTCAGTGATCTTTATCAATGTAACGTTTTCGTTTTACTTTTTGAAATTTTTTTTTCAACTTTTTCTGACTTTCCAAAATTGATCCGAGATTGGAAAGATATAATGGGATATAATAATAATTTCAAACTAAAAAAGTTGTCTTAACAGAATTTAGGAATTCCTTCGATTTTGTTTTACTGTTTTATAATAAATGAAAGAAAATGTCAATAAAATTTTGTGATTATCAAATCTTTTTCAGCTCTCCTTCTACATATTACGAAAATTTCATAATAATAATAATAATAATAATAATAATAATAATAGTATTATTATTATTATTATTATTATTATTATTATTATTACGAAATATCAATTTTTTAGTTCAAATAGTATTTTCGTCAAATATTATCAATATTTCACATAATATGGAAATCAATTTTTGTCACAACTTCAATATTTTTTTCAGTTTTTAAAATATTTTACTTATGAAAGATAATTTTGCCAACAGCCAACCATACATTAGTCGAAACATTGTACAATTGTTCCTGAATATTAATTGCTTTTTTACTGGTAACATAATAAAATAAATTTGGCTCCAGTTATAAAGTTTTTATTTATTTATGAACAATAATATTTTTATTAGACTATTATGTATATGTACGAAAAACTTAGGTAATTTTGATTTGCTCCATGCCATTCAGTGATGTATATATGTTTATATTCACCCATTCATTTTTATTTTATTTTTCCTTTTGACATTTTCCACACTCTTTCCCATTGATTAATAAATATGGTAGTCAAGTCCATTTTAGCATAAAAATTTCATTATGAAAAATTATGGCCCAGATAATATAAGAATAATTTCAACTGATATAATTTCGAAATTTAATTATGAAAATTCATTAAAAATTATTAATTTTTTTTCTCGAAAAACAATTGTGGTAAATTTATATTTTAATTTTTTGTTTTAAATCAAATTTTTCATTCGGGAAACGAACAGTTTATATGTGAAATGTATAGAAAAATATCTACATGACCATTTTTTATAAGCATCAGCAGTTTGTTTGCCCTTCTTAAAGTATTACAAACAAATATGCATAAATGAACAAAAATATCCTCCATATTAATTTATTTAAATGTTCAATAAAATCATTAGATCATTTAAACAAAAATATATTCTGACACAAGTATATAAATAAATAAACAAATATATAAAGATGTTTTTTGAAAATTACCATTAAAACTACTTTTCTCAAACTCTAAGCAAAAGTTTAATTTCATTTGTGAAAACCAAACTGACTTATTTACCAACCCAAGACGAATAACCTTATCTCCACTACAAAGATTCTTTACTTCAGTTCATAAAAACTAAGATAAAACCGATATTTTTATTTGCTTTTCCCGAATTCCTGTCAGAGAAAACGAACTTTGATTTCTATTTGAATAATAAATAATTACATAAAATTTTAAATAAAAAATTGCATTTTAAAGAATGATGTGTGATAATTCTTTTATCCGTGTATAAACTTGTTTTAATCATATTTTATTTATTTTTCCAAAATTATATAAAACGAAATAGTCCGCCAATTTTAAATCAATATATATGGTCTTTCTCCCACTGTTTTGAGTATCTCGATAAATTTTTTAAGAAGTGTAAGAAGAAAAAATAATTCTGTTAAATTTTTCATTAATGTTAATAATCAATAATATTTTCTTTCTTGAAAATTCATCTTCAAATGTTTTCTTCTTTTCATTAAAGGAAATTGAAAATTTTCCATTTATAATGTAATGTTACAGTACCATTTAATATTTTGTTTTGATCTAATATGGATACTTAATAAAATTTATATTCAGGCCAATAAAATTCCTTTAATGTCTTCATCTGTACAAAATCCGTTCAATTTTATTCCATTTCCCATTCATGATCCATTTGCTCAAAATATTGCTAGTCCACGCTATCTTCTACCAGATGCGAAAAGATGTATAATGATTTCTATTATTCTCTTTGTTGTCATTATTATTATTATTATTATTATTATTATTATTATTATTATTATTATTATTATTATTATTATTATTATTATT
>JBBMKC010221805.1:0-12165 GCA_037834085.1 Bipalium vagum
TTATTATTATTATTATTATTATTATTATTATTATTATTATTATTATTATTGTTATTATTATTATTATTATTATTGTTGTTGTTGTTGTTGTTGTTGTTGTATTTTTATATCATATCATAGATTAAACTTCGAAAACATAAAAGAAAATGCATGTAAAAATAAAGATATTAATCTCAATATTTAAAAGATTATTAGTATTAGAAATTGAAAGAATAAAATTAACTGAAAAATAGGTAATAATGAAATTTTTTAACCATGAGATTTTGCAGTAGTGAAATGTAAATATACTGGAATATTGATTATTTTTAGATAAAAATAAATTAATAAATCGACAAAAACTACCCTAACAATTAGAAAACCCTAGAGAAATAAAATCCTCAATATGGAGCCATTCCGATTTCCAAGTCTTATGTTTTTTATAATACTCAATGTTATTATTACTTGTTTTAATATAATTTGCTTAAAACATAAAGGAAAAATGAATATATCTGTCGATTGATGGCTTTAGCTTTAAGAAGAACCCAATATTGCAACGTTAATGAGATGCCCCCAGATTTGTATTGTTATAAAAACGCTCATTTAGGAAAGTGATTAATCAATTCTACTATTAATAGAAAAGGCAGTCGATTTCTTCTGTCGTATAATTGTCGTATAAAACTTGAGGGATTATTGACTAATTATGAGAATGAGAAATCTGATGAAAATTTCTAAAACCATCAGCAAATTAGAAGTGAAAACTCATAATTTTGACTTTTACTATTTATATAGATGTAAGATATTGATGGTCCTGAGCATTATTTTCGAAGCTCCATTTCAGATATTTATAGATAAAGTATAGAATAGGTAAAGGTTCAAGGTTAAATCTTCTTCCTAACAGTTAGGGACATTTAAACCTTTGGGAAGCGGACACGTAGAGCAATTTTATTAACTATTTTCCGAAAAGACGTTGCAAGTTTCTTAACAAAAAAATCTTAATAATGTAATGAAGTAAAAAGTCACAAGAGGTGCCACAGTAGGGTGAACATTTACATTTATATTGTTGGTATGACTTTAAAAGATTATTTACTGTTGAAATGAATTGGTTATTTCACATTAAAACGTTATTTTATTGATCTTTAGTAAAATAATAATTCTTGAATACTTTAGAGGTAGATAAAATGTAAAATAGAAAAAAAGGTAATGGAAACTTTTAAAACATTTTGTTCGAAGAAATTCTTTTATTCATAAAAGAAATTTTAAAATTTCATCAAATTGTATTTAGAAAATGCCACTTTCAAAACTTCCCTTGTTTCGGGCGATAAAGTTAAGGTTATTGGTATTTTAATAGTTCACCAAAATAAACTCCAATGATCTGATTAATTGTGAGACTTGGCGCAAGAATTTTTTAAAAATGTTCATTCACATGGTATATTCTACCAAATTTTAATGGTGACTATGAAAATTGCATTTGAAAAATTTGTATCGATTTGTTGTCACTGAAACTTCCTTAAAGAGTCGAAGAAAGCAAAAACATCAAGAATATTGATTTTGTCCTCACTGTCTAAAGCAAGAACAGTTTTGGTTGAAATTGATAATCCAATGCAAACCATGATACCACAGATTTATGACAGTTTGAGGTGACGTGCCTTTTTTAATTGCTCAGTGGCTACCTTAATCTTGCAATAACCGTTGACGTCTTAGCTTTTTTATTTGCGACTTTTTTCAATTAATGTCGGTATTCTTGGATCTTAAAAGATTCGAGTCTCTGTTTTTGTGAGAACATTGTAGATTCAGCACTGTTAAATTATAATAACTGTACTCATTTTCCTTATCTATTTTTGTTAAATAAGATCGCTAATAAATTAATAAATCTCTAAACGTTTTTGGTGAACGGTCCTAGATATTTTATTAATCGCTTGAAACAATTGATGTTACTTTTGATAACACGATTTGTCAATATTTCACAAACGATATTCACTTATATAAAGCAAATGCGTTTCACGATCACCGGACATTTAAAAATAATTCAAATTCAGCGGTTAAAATATTATATAAACAAAACATATATAAACATAAAATATTCAAATAAGCTTTTAATTTGAAAATTTTCTTTCTTCAACATTTTATGAACAAAATATATAATAATTATCATCGGAGAAAATTTTATGAATACTTTATCAAATTTTTAAAGTTAGAGTAAAATGTACGAGTTCAGTAAATTTGGAAACGTATTGAGAATTTAACAATTACGTTATTATTTTATATTAATTTTCGTGAATTAATAAATGTTTTAACTGTTTTATTTCTATAGAACTGATCAAACGTCGAAAAAAACAAAATTATGAAAGTAAATATAAGCATAAAGGTAATAACATTCTCTAGCCTGTATTTTCGGCTTTCAAATAATAAAAAGAGTAATTTCCCTCAAACGGCAAAATATGATTCTCTCATTTACACCATTAATAAATGCACTGTCAACATGTTTAGAGAGACTGACAAATGTTTGACACTGATGCGTATTAATTGTTACCGTATTATATTTCAGTAACTGAGAAATGTTTTTGTTCTTTGCAATGCAAGGCCTAAAAAGAGAAAAGAAGGAAGTAAAATTTAGTATTATACCCATTATTATTTTTAAATCTTATATTTTACGTCATTAGTTTATGAAGATTATTATTAGGAATATGATTCTTCTTCTTTTGCTTCTTTTTTTCTTATTATTTCTTATCGATTCTTTTTTCTTATTATTTCTTATTGCTTATTATTTGAGGTATAGAAAATATTTAATAATTTAAAAGCAAAATTCAAATTTTATTGAAAATTGGTATCGATTCAAAATCTGTAACAAGGAACACACATTCAACAAATCAATGTTGAGAATTATCATCTTTATATATAATAAAATTTAACTAAAAATTATTTTTGGAATTGAAAAAGAGCAGAATAAAACCGGTTTTCCAAACAGATTTTAAAAATTTATATATAATTCCACTGTAAACTTTTTGTTTTTTTTAATTTAAGCAACAAAGTAGCAGAAACATCAGTTCAATATAGTTTATTTTAATATAGTTTAATTAATATTTTTATTATATAATAATTAATAATAATAGTATTAATTAACAATAATTAATATTAATAAAAATTAATAATAATAATAATTAAAATTAATAATGATAATTATATATAATAAATTTTCTCATGATTTTATTACAATGCCTGGTGCTCAAAAATTTCTTCCTAGCATGTACATGTTCATTTCTGGAAAAGACTCCACCGAAGAAACTGAAATTTTTTGTAACTACAGCTTATCAATGTTGAGATAATTTCTCAAATAAAGGAAAAGACAAAATATATTATTAAGTATTCTTTACTTAATATTACATGTATTTTCAAGCAAGAAAATGTTCCGATATCACACCTCATTCGACCAACAAACATTTGCGCCCCTAAAATTCATCCCTGTTTACATGGTTACTATCTCAACTGGGGTCAACATGTATTTTATAATCAAATAATCGCAGATGTTAGGATAACTCTGGATCAGTTTTTAGCATTCATCATGTCCATTATCGCAGTTTTTAGCTTTGTTATACATTTCAAAGGGAAAGGGAATAACATTATTTAAATGAAAATTACAAAATAAAAAGGTAGACACAACTCAAATTTTCAAGACAGTAATAATAAAATTATTATTAATTATATTTAAATGATTTAATTAAAATACATTGTTAAGATAATAAATTGATTGGAACAATTTCAATATTTATCTTAAATTTAAGCAAGACTCCTAATGAGAAATTTGAAAATTTTGCGGACATAATATTTTACAATTTTTAAGAAAATATAAATAAAAATATTTTAATAAATCTATATTATAAAAGACGATATTAGCAAGGCAATTAAATGTTAAAGTTAAAACATTGAATTTTTGAAAAAAATGTGTAAAATAATCCCAATCAATAAATTTCTGTTTATTGTTGTTCAAATTGCTAATGTAAAATGTGAACAAATAATTTTAGTAAATAACGTTTTTCAATATATATATTTCACCACGAGGGTCATAAAATGAAAATGAAGACATGAATGGTGGTCGTGTTTCTCAAAGATGAATTGTGTCACCATTTAGAAACTAAATTACTTAAGTTACCCATTTTACTAAATTTTCTAATGTAAAAAAAATACATTTTTAATAAAATTTTGTTAGAAATATTTTATTTTATTTTACACCTTTGAAAAAGAGCATAAAAGATTGTCAGATTTTAAAAATGGACAGGGTAGGAAAAAATATGCAGAAATCAAAGACTAATTCTGAGAACATCAATAGTAGTTAATATCTTTGGCTTGGTCAATATAAAAATTGAAAAATTTAAGTTTAAATCAGTCAGGTTCACAAATTGAATATTGGAAAAATTCAGCATAATAGTTGATTCATTTATTTTACAATTAATTATGGCCGATCACGTATTTTAAAACGAGTTCTGCCCTTAACAATGATACAGATGTGTATTCCAACCAACTTTTCACAAATCGACTTAATCAATATACGTCAAAGGTAATCGTTTTTTAATTTTTAAGTTTTGGCGAATTTGATCACACACCAGATGTTCTTTAACTCGGGTCGTCTCCCACAAATGACTGTCGAAAAGAAGAGCCATTGCCTAACAAACCGATTTAATCTCACCATCATCTTTGATAAAGGCAGATATCTCTCGATCAGTTGAGGAGTGGATGAAAATCGACAAACACTGCGTATAAAAGGCATGTGCATTAAAATTTTCCAATGGAAAACATGCCGTATTTTTGTTTAAATTCATAATCTTTTCTTTAATGTCTCTTTAAGGCATTATTTTTGCAACATGAAACATTTTAAGGGATTAGGGCATAAAACGGCTTACGTAAATGCTTTTATATTTTTTGAATGAGAAAAAAGCCACAATAAATATTAATATAAAGTTTTTAAAATTCCAATATTTTATCAATATTATTTTTTTCATAATATTATTTATTATTATTATCATTTATTATTAATATTTTTTTATTATTCATTTTTATTTTTATCAATTATAATATTTTTTGCATTTTAAAAAATCTTATTACGTTTCTTTTCTTTTTTTTATTCAATAATGAAATAAAAAAATCAATTAAACTTTGAGTGCTACCTGTGGTGGAATGAATATCGGAGCAGGTCGACTTTTAAGCTTTTTGTTTTGAGTTACAGGCTGGCTTTCTGGAATAAATGGTTTCAGTGGCGAACTGTTCTTTGTGTCTTCACTAATAATCGTCGCTGGACATATCACAGAATCCAAATTGTTCAGAATGTTCTTGTCCAAAATTTTCGAAGCATTATTTGACAGATTGATGTTTTGATTGTGATCGTGGTACTGGGGCCAAATAGTTGGCTCGATTATCGACGGTACGGAATTACTGGTCACTTCGTTGGAATCTGAGAGATTGTCGAAATTTATTAAAATATCCTGGAGATTATTTGACGATGATATCTGCTTTAGAGAAGGTGGATTAGAATTGTTGTAATCTGAAGTTTCCTGGGAATTGAGAGAAATATCATAGAATGGCCACGACTTGTTGATTGAATTAGAATTCGATGTGACGAATCCGTTATTGAATTTATCGTAATTCAAAATATAATCATCGGCCTGAGTGTTCTCGAAACTTAAGTCTGGTTCATTGTAGGGTTGGTTACTTATCGATGGATAAATGAAAAGGTTTTGATCGTGAAGGTTTATGTTGATATTTGGATTTTTATTCGGATACGCAGGCGTGATTGGAGAGTATTGATTTTGCGGTAAGCCTCCACCGGATAACAAGTGGTCTGTTGCTGTTTGAGAGTAATTAATGCCATCTGTGTTCATTTCCAATGGAGATGAAGACTTTTCTGAATTGGAGCTTGTATTGCGCGGATCATGTAAGTGCTTGTCTATTGAAGTCGGTTGCAAAACCAGACACAAATCTTCTATGCTTACATTCTACAAAAATAATATTATCAAGGAAGAACTAAAGATTTTTGAGTTTTTTAAACATTTTATTTCCAATGTAATCCATATTGTATAGATTTTCTTATCTATTAAACCAAATCAAGTTTAGCTAAAGGTTTTTGAAAATTTTATTGCAGAAACAAAAATTATGCTTCATATTATTTGCTGGAATTTTACTAGTCAAAACTGTTTGATATTAATTTTATTTCTGAAAATAGTTACAATTTCTATTTTTTATATTAAATAATAATAAAAATAATTTTTTAATCAGAGTTAAAATAATTTTTTAATTACTGATCCTAATTATTACTCGAAATCAGGATCTATTAAATATTACGACATGAATGCCGTCAGATTTAATTGATCATAATTTTTATATAAAAATGCCGTCAAATTTAATTAATTTATAATCATGCCTTCATATTTAACGGATATATAAACAGATATATATTAACAGGTATATATTTAATATTTATGTATTTATATATTTATCTTTATTTAGAATATGGAATATGATTTTAATGATGTACTCACGCGTTTTAATTCTTTGGAACTTATTCAATGGCTTATCAAACATGAGTTGTTAAAGTAGTCCATGAAATGTTTAAAATGCAAAATCATTATGCATATTCTACCAGATAAAAGCACATCTGATGGCTACAAACGGAGATACTTCAAAGATAATACGACACTTAGTATTCTTACAGGGTCGTGGATGTCAAATGTTAGAATTCCTCTATAAATAATAGTGAAATCAATCAATCCAGAAATATAACTTTTGCAGAAATTAAGAAGGCAGTTAAAATATCTACACCGGTTTATATCAGATTAAGAAAATTGATATATTTTCTAACTGATATGTTTTCCTGCAGTCATATTAAATAGATCCCGAAATTATAATTATAATACTATTAAATAATAATAATATTATTATTATTATTAAAAATTGAAAACTATCAATCAAATTAAATTTGTAATTTTAATTAAATTTTCTAATTTAATAATTTAACTTCAATTATTTTAATTTTAAACTAATGTAATTTAATTTTCAATTAAATTAAATTATTATTTTTAAATTTAATAATTAAATTTTCAAATAATCAAAATACTTAAAATTGTAACAATATTAATTTATTTAAAATTTTAATAAATTGTAATAAAAAAAATTTATCATTAAAATAAATATTAAAATGTAATAAATTCCTAATTTAAAAAAACAAAAATAATTATATTTTTTATAATTAAATCAATAATTAAATAATCACATTTTATTATTAAATATAATTAAGACCTTAAAAAGAAAAATTGAATCCCATGGTGAAATAAATTGTTTGAAAATTCCGATTTTAACATTATCAACGGACTTCACACCTCTTCATATTAATAATTATAACTATTAATATTTTAATTAAAATTTTAGATTTAAGTTCTTTGTTTGATTTGATTAGATAAAGGGATTAATAAAAGTATTTTAAAAATATCCTATATAAAAATTGGATTTAGAGATCTCGTATTTACGACGAATAAGAATTCTCAATGCTATAAGTGAATTTTAATTCATTTAGAGAAATTAATTCATTAGTCCTGGTGTGATCGCCAAGTGATATTCTTCTGTAGCCATTTGAATTTCTTCTTTTGGTCTGAAAACAACTATTTAAACAAATCCTTTTTTAAAGAAGCCACCTAATTATTATTTTTATTAATAATTGAAAAAAATTATTTAATTAAAGAATTTAATAATTTTAGAAACTTTAATTTAAAAATCACATTTATAATAATTTAATATTAAATTTTAAAAAATCATTATTGCGAAGTTAAATATGTTATTATAAATGAGGTCTCTATTGTAAAAAATTCATTGAAAACAATATTTCAAACCACATCTTATAATGGAAATTAGAGAATTAGTTATCTGTGAACCAACTTTTCCACCAGATTCTAAAATGATAATAATGAAATGAAATTTTCAAACAAAAACCTGGTTGGATATTTTAATCGATAAAATAGTGCTAAATCAATGAAAATAATAATAATAATAATAATTAAAATCATCAGACTTTGATACCCATTTACAAAAATCACATCCTGTGGCTGTCTAATGAGAATATATAAAGATCTGTCAAAAAATTATTTTTAACAACAGATCTGCGAAAATAAAAAATCAATTCTTAAATGTTGATTAAAATTTTTTTGAAATTTACAGAAAATTTTAATTAACAAATAAAAAAAATTTATAAATTTAAAAAAATTCTCAGACCGATTTTTTAAAATATTAACTTTTTTAAAACCTTTTTAACGGTTCGTTTCATCGATCAGAACAGATAACAATTTTAAATCGAAATATCTCACAGAGTATAAAGTTGGTTTCGTGAACGTTTTAATTAAAACTAAATAAACACAGCGAAATGAATTATTGAATTGGAATAGTTTGACCAGATAATCGTTGGCACTAAATTTTCTGACAGGCCCGCAAAGTTCCCAACAACGTATTCCACAATATATTGGAGTTGCATTTTAGACACACACAGAATACACTTACACACTGACACGGCGCTTAACGCCAGTGTGCAGGCGATTCACACAATCGCCCCACCACACACAAGTCCTGTTGTCAGTCGCTCTTTCAATAAATCACTGAGCATGATTACGGTGTATTATTTATATATTTTGGCGCTCTATTATTGTAATGACAATTGTGAAATAAAAGTAACAGTTTACGACAATTCTTTCTCTTTGAACTATAAATAAATAATTCATTGTTTCGTGTCGAGATTATTATTTATAATTAATAAAGCACTGTTGAAAGAATTGAAAATTATCTTTACCAAGCTACATTATTCAAAAAAGTGATTTTCTTATAGATTTTCTCATGAGAAATTAATATTCAAAAAAAATTTCTGAAATTTAGAGTAAGCCTTCAGATAGTAAACTATTGGTAATTTATTGATTATAATTTTTTAAGAATTAGGGAAAGAATACAAAAAATTTAAATTAATATAAAAAAGTGTAAATTATTAACTTAATTATTAATTAATAATTTAATAATAAATTAATATTATTAATATTATATTTTTGAGAAATATATATAATTACTGATTTTAGTTTAAAATGATTTTATTTCATTTTTCTTTATCGTTTTTAATTAGGAATTTTACTTAATTCCCACAGAGCATACATAATAATTTTTCATCATGTTCCTTCCGTAATTTGACTAGTTATTATTAATTATCCATTTCGTATATGTAATAAATTTTTATTATGTTAGAAACTGTTTTAACAGGATAGAAAAATCAGATCCATGAAGATTTTTATTAAATAATTATAAAATAATAATATTATTATAATTAAAAAGAATTATTAAGATAATAATAATTATTATTAAATTATTGACATTTTTAATTTAAAAACAATAAATAATAATATTACTATTATTAATAAAATAATAAAAATAAATTATAATTATTTAATAATCATAATAATAATAATGATAATTAAACTAATAAAATAACATAACACAATAAAATCAGGAATATTAAGATTCTATTTATTTTCTATTTCCAGTCGAGGTCTTTGTAAAATATCCCATAGCGATATTAGATGAAATCATTGAAAAATATATTAAGTAAATTTGAATTTTTTTTTTGAAGAAATTTGACAGTACTTATCCAATTACGTATTTAGTTTATACAATATTAATAAAATTATAGAAATATATTCAATATTTGTTATGGTCTGGTTGGTCAGAATTAAAGAAATATGAATTTAATGCTTTATCTGGTGATCGATAAATAAATAAATTTTATCAAAAAAATTTAACGATGAAAATTATTTAAAATATTTTTTTTATTTATTGGATATGAAATAAAATTAAAAATATTTTATTTAATATTGATATTTTTATATTGATTATTCCTATAATAATTATTTTAATAATTTTATATTTTAAATGTTCAGCCAATTATCCGTTACATTCATAAATATGCAAATTGATACAATCTTCATATCAGTGAAATGGAAAATAATTAGGTTTTATTACATTAATCAATTAATAATTCATATATTAAATCTATTGTAATCATTGTGAAAATTGAATTTCCAATAATTGATAAATTTTTTGTGGAAAACTATTTTAATCGTTAACTTTATAATGGAAATAGAAAAATTTGTTGTTGTTTTTGTTTAAAAACTAAATCTATATTTTTAAAAAAGTGTTTCTTATTTAGCACCAGATATTTCTTAAAAATGAAAAAGAAATGCATATAATGTTACAGTAATAAAAAATTAAATGACATTGGTAAAAGATAATCAAAGTGAAAGATAAATTTTAAAAGGTTTTTATTATTTAGAAAAAATTAAGTCAAACTAAATATAGTGACATTAAAAGAGCAAAATAATAGTTCAGATGAAGAGATCTTTGTAAGATATAAATATTTCCAGTTCCTGGATTTTAGAGGCATATGAAGTAAAAAAGTTCTCGGTTAACAGATAAATAAAAAAATTTACTAAGATAATACGTGATTACGTTGTGAATCTCTTCAATAACTTCATTAGCTGTTGCTACATGGCCTTCCCGAATGTTCATCATCTTAATTGATGTGCAACCACGAATAATTCAACGGCCCAATTTTTGATTATTCAAAATGATAAAGCAGACATCTCAAGTGTAAACTCTATTTAATTTTTAATTTCAGTTGGAGTTAAGCCTTTCAGAATAAAATCACAATGTAATGTTTTATTTTATCAATTTTGTGAAAAAATGCGGTAATTGTTCAATTCAAACAGATTTTATACCGAAATTTTGAAATGTAAATTAAACTGAAAATCATAATGCAATTGCATAGACAGCTGTATTTTTCAAAAATAGTATTCATTTTATTTGATTGGTGTTCTTACTTTATTAGGCCGAGGATTTTGCACCCAACCTTTGCATCTTGTAATAAGATTGTAATACGAAAATAGTAATGAAAAATAAAGATAACTAAATAACATTTATTATTATTATTATTATTATTATTATTATTATTATTATTATTATTATTATTATTATTATTATTATTATTATTACTATTACTTATTTTATTATTATTATCGTTATTAATATGAATATAAATTGGAAATATGTTAAATTTTATAAAAATATTCATATATAGCATTGAGTGATAAACATGGATATTTTTGTATTTGGAGCAACAAACTGATTACGTTTAAGTGAAAAATTGAAATTTATTCAGAAATTTAGTCAACTTTGACATTTATTTACATATTTTATTAATTATTATATCATAATGATAAAAAACTAAATATAAAAATAACAAAAACTTTTATCAATTTAAAAACACATTTTATCTGGAAAATTTTAATTTAATTTTTTAATTCCTTTATTATTTATTTATTTTTATTTATTATTTTTTTAATTATTTTTAAATTCATTTATTAATTTTTACTCGACTTTAATAATTCGAAATAAGTATTTTAAGAATATTAAAATAAAAATAATTTTTTAAATAGTGTATTTTTCTTAAATATTCAAAATAATAATAATTTCATTTATAAAATAAAATTATCAATAAACAAACTTTCTTCAATAATGCCAATTCAAATAAAAAATGATAATATTATTTATTTATTAAATTAATACTGTAAAAATAAATTGATAGAATTCAATTTATTTTTTTAACAAAAAGAATCCCAGTTCACTTTAAAATTTAAGGAAACTATAAAAACAAAAGATTATTGATTTTCTGTACGAAAACAACATTTTTGAATCAAAAATGTAACCATTTTTAAAGAATTATTTGAAAATATATAAAATTTTTCTGTGATTGTTAATATATTTTTCTTAAAATCAATAGCAAAAATATATATAATAATTAAGACGGAATTTTGGATATTGGTAGGTTTCTAAGCTCTTTAATTTCTTATATGGCTTTGATAAAATTACTTTGCAAAAGTTAGTTTAAAATATTAAAATATATATAAAATATTTTCAATCAATAATTTCATTATTAAACATTTAATTTATATTTTTCACAAAATGTATTTATTAGATAAAAGTGTTTATTTATATTATTTATTATTATTTAATTCAAAAAGTTAAATAAATATAAATAAAAGTCTTAATATTTGAGATAATTAATGATAAGATTAAATAGTTCAAAAAAATAATTGCTCTTAAAATTAATTAATATAAATA
>JBBMKC010221816.1:0-12162 GCA_037834085.1 Bipalium vagum
ATACAAAAAATAATTTCATTTTAATTTTAATTATAAAAAATAAAAACGGCGGAGTCATATTTGTAGACCTAATAATAATGATTTGATTAAAACAATTCAAATATAAATTCATAAAAATATTCCCCGCAAACTTTTCATAAATTCCACGAACTTTTTTTGCCACTAATATTATAAATATATCATTATATTATAAACAGATAAAGAAGGATACTTATTATATTTATCTATTTCGTATAAAATAACTTTTGTTTGTTTACTCTAATCTGATGATTTCTAAAACATTGCTTTCCAAATGATTTACATGAATTTAATATTATATTCAATATATATTTATATTATATGATAATATATGATTAAGTGCTCCAAAAAGAGACGGAAGATTTTGCAAATACTTTCTTATTGGTAATTATTTGATATTAACTTAGTTTCTTATAAATAAAATCAAATTATTTTTTATATTATTTTTACGCCCACGTCTCGGAATATCATGAGCTGTCCCATATTTCTCAAATTTTGAAATCAGGTCAGGAACAGTATGAAAATCAGGAAAGTGCTGTCGCATTTTGATATTCCTTGCAGTTCCAAATTCTTGAATACTTTGTTCAATAGATTCACTTTTCTTGTAGTACAGCCTTACGTTCTTGTTGGTTTTTCTGACTATATTAAAAATCAAATAAGGACTAATAACGGCACCTAAATTAATTTTTTAATTAAAATAATCTTCATCACAATTAATAATAATTTTATGAAGAGCAAAAAGTTTATACTTACCATCTTCATTAACTATAGATTCCCTAAGGCAAAAAATTGACAAAACTCCACTTTAATTTCTGTGTGAACATCTTTTTTCCTGAAAATCTTAATAATTGTGATATTATAATTTTATATAATGAATTGTATGTTAGATATTATATATATACTTACTTCATTCCATAAAAATCCCCAATTTTTTATTTCATAAAATAGGTAATCATTGTTATTTGTTTATCTGTATTAAATTGATTTTAGAATTGATAGCTCTTTCAAATGATTAAAAAATATTATTTTTTATCCATTATGAGAGGATCTTAATGAAAATGGGAAAGGTCCAACCCGAATATAATACAATCGAGCATTTATGCGAGACACTTAATGTCAATAAGAATTATGGCCGCGATTTAAGAAAAACATTTTTTGAAAGTGTGGAGCGAAAGAGTGGATCTGAAGAAGGAATTCGGAAGATTGTGCTTAGAAACGACAACGAGTTGTCGAAGCCATTCGCAAGCAGCGATCCAGTAGTATTGCTTGTCTGTCTGAAGAGACAATTATTCCTTCAACGAGTGTTTTCAGAATTATGAAGGCAGAAGGAATGAAGCAAATTTTTCCGAAGAACCTTTCCTCTCTTAAATGATAATCAGAAAATGAAGAGACTAAGATGGTGTAGACAAAATCTCTGCAATAAATGGAAAACCTAAGTCGACATAGATGAAAAATGGTTTGAATTTTACAAAATCTGTAGAGAATGATATAATAAAAACACTTCGGGGAAAAAGCAGCCATTAGTTAATAAAGGTAATCCACCAAGAATTATGATACTTTCAGGTTATACTAAACCTGAAATCGCCAATGGGTTTAATGGGTTAATAGGTATCTGGAGAATAGAAAAGGATTTGGAGGCCCAGCGTTCTTCTAAAAATCATAACGAAGGTAATAAATGCGAAGTTAATTGCATAATGACAGCCGATATTTTTTACAATTTGATGGTTACTGAAATTGTGCTAGCAATCTCTGAAAACATGCAGTGGTGTTCGAATGTTACTATCCAAATGGATAATACCTACCCTCATATGAGAAAGAAAAATGTTGAAAATTTCAATGACTTTGGAGAAAATGTTGTTCCATGTATTACCGTCATAAATCAGCGCAGTCTCCATATGAGGAGGCTAATCAGACCTGGGAAATTTTTTAATTATTTATTTTAAATATTTTAATTATTTTAAAATATTTAAAAAGTAGGGTTTAAATTTTAAAAATAAAACTTGTTTTTAAAATTTAATAAAAAGAAAAGAAATTACCAAGTTTGAGATAATTTGTTTAAATATTACTTGTTAGATCACTCAATAAAATATATTCAAAATGTCTTCGATTTCTGATTGCAAACCAATTGATATTAACACTCCAGATTTAAATATCAACGTTACTGTGTTCTTCACTTCCCTAAATAAGCGATGTCATAGAAATAATTGTAAAAATTCTTGATGAATTGTGGCTGTCATTACAACAGACATTTTGGTCAACTAGGCCTGAAACGTAGAAATCTCTTTTTGAATGTAAATCTGGGATATTGCAAGATATTATTAGTAAGAAAGGATAAGAAAGTTAATGTACAACATTCGTCATTAATAACTTTGTAAATAATGTGTTTTAATCTTGTTATTATTTAAATATAATATAAATACTCTTTGTATTAAAAAATCGGGAATTGAGAAAGTACTTATTTTTATTTCATCTCTATAGATAAAATTTTAATAACAAATAAATCTCAAAAAATAATACTAGTAAGCATATTATTAATATATTATATTTTTATTAATTATTAAAAAATAAATATTTTTATTAATTCAGTACAGTCAATATTTTTTTCATGGTTTATTTTAGGATTTCATTTTATTATTTTCTTTTGCAATTTTTATCGTTGAAACTTTATATTTCTTATCCATATATTTGTTTTAGTAATCAATGCGAAAAATAAAATTGAAATCTGATGAATTGTTCGTATTTGTTTATATATAATGGCTGTTGGGAGTGTGTATGCATCTGTTTGTGTAGGTGTGTGAAAACATGATCAAGCGATAGCGATAAAAAAGAATAATAAAACCTATTATTTACATTTAATGAGTTTTTCTTTCAGAGATTAAAATAAATAAATATTAATATTTTGATTAATAATAAATTTAAAGCAATAAATTGATAAAGAAAAGCTTGTTATAATACGATAATTTTTCTATTTAATTGACTTAAAAATTAAAGAAACATAACATAATTCTACATATAGATAATTAAACTATTATAATGGAAATATTTGTTTTCTTAATACTTCAAATTCTGCAGTTATTTAAACAAAATTTTTATTCAATAAATCAATATAATAAGCCTTTTATTTTGAAACAAACTTATATGAAAAATGATTTTAGAATTTAATAAAATAAATTTTTTTTAAATATAAAATAATCTAAGCTCGGTTAATTTTAAATATTGAAGCGAATTAAAAATTTTAAAAATTCTATTATCTCCTTCTATACACACATCTTCCTTCAATAATTTTTATTATTTTTCTACTCATCACATTTATAGTAGTTATGGTGTTCCAAATTCTGTATTTTAATACTTGGTCTACCTTTTAGCACATTTATATTTGATATATTTTTTATAACTGGTCAACGAGCCGATGTCAATTTCACCTCCATTATCAATGTCTTTTTTTTTTAGAAATATTAACAATTTTTATAAATCACTTCTTTGACCTACATCTTTCTACTTGGGATATTGTATTCCTACGTTTAGTTCAAAGTTCCGATTATCTGAACTTCAAATGAACCCTATCTTCTGGGTGTTTATAATATAAATCTGTTTTTCTCTTTCTTTTTTTGTTGAGAACAGATTAGTCATTACTTTTGATAATCAGAGTACATTGCTCTGGAATTTGTTGCTTCTTCTTCCGTATTCTGTTTCCGTAATCTGTTTCCGAGTTATATATGAAACATTGTCTTCTTTTCCGATCGGTGCAATTATTTTCATGATTCTGCTGCAATAATGGCAGACCATATTTTTCTTCTGCCTCGTCTATTTTCATTTTTAAAAACAATATTGTTATAGGTTGTAGGATGTAGAATCCTGGCTTAGTATTCTCGAATTTCCTCTTCGTTGTATCCCTTTAATAGACAGTGTTTACTTATATTAATACTGTGAGATATATTGAAAATTATTCGGGGGATGTAGGTCAGTGGTCAGAGCAGTGCATGCGCATGTGAAGGTCCCGGGTTCGAATCCCGGTATCTTCGATTAATTTTCACTAACAAATACCATTATCCCTATGTCGGATTTTTCATCCCGTTTATCACATTTTCCGATTTCTTTTATACTTTCTTCTAAAATGTTGCTACATTATTATTGCAACAGTTTGAAAATATTTCTCTTTTCAGGTTTTCTATTCCACATGTTTTTATTAAAAGCTTTATTAAATCACTAACTTTTTTGAAATAAATGTCGATATCCTGTTCTTCAAACTTTTTATTGAATGCTTCCTTGATATTCCTCACCCTTGATTTTGGTTTTAAATGCGCTTATCATTTCTTCTGCTTTATGTGTTTTTGAATTCGTTAATTCAAACTTGTTCTCTGTCAATCCTATCACCTCCAAACCTAAAACATTCTTTGTTAGACCCAATATGTCAAAACAATCGTTAAATTTATTAAACAATTTCTTTGCATCATCTGATCTTCCAAATATTTCATTATTTCAAAGATTTGGCAAGAAATCCTCTACTTCTGATCGCCATATTAGCCACAATATCTAGATGAGACATTTATTTATTTACTTAAAACACGCACAAAAATTAGCCATTATTTAAACAAAATTAAATCAGGTACAATTAAATCATTTACTAAATTAATATAATGTACTATTTTTATTTTGAAGCATAAATTTATAAAGAAATATAAAATATAAAATAATCTAAATTTAGTTAATTTTAAATATTCAGGCACATTAAAAAATTTTAAAAATTCCACAATCTGTTTAAATATCGACATATTTGAAATAATAAAATGAAAACCTTAGCATTACCATATTGATTACCGAAATATGAAATTGTCTTGAAAGAATTACCGAACAGATTTTAAGGAGTTTGATGAAAATCTGGGCCAGTCTCAGTCATTGATATTCCTAATTATAAATTTAATTTTAAAAGATCACACGTTAACAAAAACTGACTCAAATGTAACCAAGTGTTTTTTTTTAAATATATAAAATTATAAATCGCAAGATATAAATTTCATTTTATTTTATTAATGGAAATCCCTCAGACGACATTGATGGCCTTTGATAAATTTTCTTGTCTAAAGAAGCAAAATACATTATGTCCAGATTATAAGGGCCAGATTCTTTCAATTCATCAGTGCTAATTATATTATTAAATTACAGTTGACATGGAGGAAAAGATATGATGAATTTTTTTGATTAATAAAATTTAATTAATAACTTATTAAATAAATTGTTATAAATTAAAACTCGAAAACCACAACAGACAAAAATATTTCTTTTCAGAAAGTTCATCTCTGAAATGAAGGTATTGAATAAGGAAACATAATCGATCGTTTAATTTAATAAAGAAGATTTATGAAAATATAAAGAAAATATAAAGAATATTAAAAATATTAACTATTAATTAACAAAATAGTTACACTGCACTCAACTATTCTGTATTACGACCAACGATTCCACAGCATAGAGAGAGAGAGAGCTGAAAAAGAAGTCATGGTTCAAAACCTGCTCTCAAGATTGTTTCAAAAAAGATTTAATATTTATTTTCGAAGATGGATTTTATGTATGATACATATGTTACTTATTTTATATTACTATTTGACCTGATTTTCTTTTTTTGTTTTATGAATCATAATAATAAAATGTTTTAAAGCTTAAAATAGCAAAAATGGAATTTTTTAAGTTTAATTAAAAGTTTTAATAAATTTATCAAGGACTTTTTAAGTAAAGTTCAGTAATAAAATAAATAAAATCATGTTACGCTGTTTTAAGAAAACAAACGTTTGTTTTAATGCTTCAAAATAAACAAACTGATCGATATGTAAATAGTCGAAAAATTAAAAGAATTCTTATTATATTTTTCCTTTAAAGTATATATTTTTCATTTTTGCCTTTTTAAATTTTGTTAATTATTTTTTGCAAACATTTTGATATTTATAAAAATGTAAATTTTACATTTTTTTATTTAAAATTAATTGTAAGACGTCTCTCGTTACCCCTTAGTTTTAAATTTTATTCGTAATACATTCATTAATCACTAACGAAATCTCTGTTTCTTTCTTCTGATTTTGTTATGGGTATATGTGGAATAAACAAATTATTGTTTTAATTATCATTTCTTCATTTTTCTTTGGTTATTACATGTTTTCTTGTATTTTTACATTTTCTGAAACTGTCTCCTTCAGATATATTAATGAGACATTGTTAAATTTTGCATTTCTCTAATTTGGTTCATTATTTTATCTATTTTGAGCGTTCGGATTTTATTTACACGAAGATTAAAATTAATATTAAGGAAAATTGTAAGTAAATAGAGATAACAGTTAACAATTGGTTTGAAGGAAATTTAGCTGCAAAAATAAATTTTAAAAATCTAATTAAATTTAGAGAAAGATAAGCTGAAAATTTTCAAATGAAACGTATTCAACTCAAATGAAAATTATTTATAAGTTGATTGAGGGTTGAGAACAAACGAATGTTAAATAATTTTTATTTTTATTCTTGGGTTCTTAAACGATCTATGATCGTTTTCTGACTTTAATGATCTTCTTCTGTAAGACAAAAAATCAAGACATTTTACACAAACAAAAAGAGTGGGTCAAAACTTAGCAACGCGTGTAAAAGACTTGGTATTTTTATCATTTAAGGTTTGTGTAAACATTTACAGATTAAATAAAAGACTGAAGAAATTCCAGAGAAATTCAATAAATTCCAAAAATAATATTACTTTGGAGTTATATGTAAGTATACCTGCAAATATATTCATTTATTTTTAAATAGACGCATTTCAATAGTTTTGAACAATTTTTTTCCAAACATTTATTATCAAGAAACATGTTTCGAACTATTATCAGTTCATCATCAGTCATTCATATTTGAAACAACACACTTTATTTATCTAAACGTCGGTCTAATTCATATATATGTAATATTTATATTATATATTTCATTAATTTCAATTATATTTCAATTAATGACGCTTTTTCAAATAGAAAGGGGTACAAACAAATCATTAACAAATTATTTTGAAAAATAAAGTCAGTTCTACAATGAAAAATTATAAATCATAGATTCCAATGTTATTGAGCGTTTCCATAGTTTCAAGGAACTACGACAGAAATTGTCAGATATTAATCTAAATGATTATTGATATATTTTCCCTTGGGAACTTCTGAAAAATTTTGTTTACCGAGATCCAATTGTCGTCATCGATCACTTGAAGTAGAAAATGTAATAGAATTCATCTATTTCATAAAGTAATGAAATAGATGAAAATATCAAGATTAGAATAATCGATAACTATTTCTTATTTTTGTAAGTGATCATTTTAAACAATATCTTTTATATGTTACATTATTAGAATTTTGATTTACTCCTCAGAAAAGTAAATGGTAAACTATTTCGAAGATATTTTCTGTTCGCTTATTATAATGATAATATAATTAATTTTTTAAAAACTATTATGGTAAACATAGAATATAAGAATGAAGTTTTGTGAAGATATTATAATAAGAGTAACTAAGGACATTTCTCATTTAATTTCATTAAATTATGTTATAAATTTAAAAAATTTTTAAAAATTTATGGTGTCCATAATATCAGAGTAAGAAAATACATAATAAATTATTTTTACCTTTTCTTTAAACAAAAATTCAAATAATATTATAATATTTCGGTAAAAATATGAGAAAAATGCCGACCGTTATTATTTTTTCGAAATAGTAATAAATAAAAGCGCGTAAAATTTATGTTTTTCTTAATAAAATTGCTAAATTTAGATATATCTTTTTATATATTTCCTGAAGCCTTAATATCGATTGTCACTGTCACTTATTATATAATTGCAGTAAATTATTATAAATAATTGTTTTTCGACATTCAAGCAATGAAGAGAGACTGAAATCATTGATTTTATGTAGACAACATCTTAGAAGGAATTATTTATTATATTTTGTACAATTCGAGTAATTGTTATTTGATTAATCCATTGGAGATCTCATTTGGTGATCAATAATTACTTTTAAATATACGGAACTTTGGTTCGGAATATTTCTCAAGGATAAGATCTGCTCGCTGAGCAAACATCAAAATTGATTGATATTATACTATTAATAAAATAAATGAACCATTGATCAAGTACTGGCTTGATTATCTTTGACACGGAAAATATATCAACAGAGAAAAAGGATCATATTTTAAGCATGGATGTCTATTTGTAAAGATTACATATTTCATATAATAATGTTTGTCAAAAGTTTTATGAAAAATTTTCTAATCTATTTAAATATTTTGAAAAAGATAAATTTTCCTAATTTTTTTATACAAGAAATTATGTGAAAAATAATAAATATAATATATTTTAAATATACTGTTATAACACCCTGAAATATAAAATGAGACTTAAAGTTTCATAAATAATAAATGGACCGAGATATTAGAAAAAAAGTTTTGAAGTCGTCATAAAATCCTTTAATACAAAAAAGTTAATTTTTTTGTTGACCCCAAACCTAGCTATATAGTCCAGGCTATTGTGAACATCTTGTAAATTCTTCAGATCTCTTTTAAACAATAAGTTATTCTTTGCTTAAGTTTCTTTAAAAATTGGGCTCTCCAATTCTTATTATTTACAGCTCATTTCAAATCTTCAATTGGACACGTTACATGAATATTTGTTGGGTTATTCAATTTTTCAATAAAATTCACGTTTTAGTCCCTAAGGTACTTCTGGATCTTTTTTGAGAAGTGAGATCAAGTTAGATCAGACCAAAATAAGTAATTATCGTGTTTCTTGATGAGAGGCAGTAATCGACGCTTAATGAATTCATTAAGGTACACATCTTGATTAACTGCCTTCTTTGACCTCACAGAAATGGATTGGAAACTAAAGATGAAAAAACTATTTAGTAAAATATTTACCAAATTTTAGGATTTCTCTTATATGACTCTAATTTTTAAATCTAAAATAGTTGATACGACACGTGGTTAATAAAAATAAATGAATTGATAAAATAACAAGAATTTGTTAATCAATAATAAATTAAATCAAAATGATTTAAAATCGATTTAAATTTTCATCGTTTTAATGGGTTCGATATATGTTCCCCATAGCTTATCTTCTACTCATTTAATTATCAATTCTCGCAATTCTCTTAATTGTTCTCAACTTATTAAATTTTTAATTTTCACATTTCTAAATTTCGTGCAGGAAACTCAACAAATTCTTACTTCATTCTGATTCTGGGAACTCCACTATTCAATTAAATAGTGCATTTTAGAGTTTCTCTGGTTGTCAATCATTGCTACCCCAAGCAGCCTCTGCTGCATCGCAACCTCTTAATCTTCATCAGGTGTGTTCTCTCTCTTCTCCTCCTTTCCATTAACTAATGAGAAACCAATGGGATAAAATAGGGTTCAGCCTGAGCGCATTCAACTGAGAATGACGTGACAATCGATTTCTCTTTATGTCATACCTTTTCATCTGTCATAAACAAGTCTTTAATCTGCATTATTAATATCTATCGATTTGGTATCCATAAAAAATAAGTCGTTTTTAAATAATTAAATTAAGTGATAAACAAATGTACAGTGTTAATACAAATTTCGTCAAATAATCACAATAATTCAAATTAGATTTTTATTCGACTGTAAACGACTTCCAGACTTTAATAAGATATTATTTATTTTTATTTAAAATTATGAATCTTATGAACTGAAGATGATCTAAATAAGATCACTTAAAAGTGAGAAAAAAATAACTAAGTTTTCATTATACAATGAGAAGAATTGTATAATGAGAAGAAATGAAATAAAATATAGAATAATAACTTTTTTGTATAAAAAAACACTTTGCATAATGTAGAAGGAAATATTTTGATTTTCTTAAATTGGTAAATTAGAGCGGTTTTAATTTAACAAGATTTTCACAAGACCTCATCGATTTTTAAAAGACATTTTAACCTAAACCTGTTTAGTGTGAATGATTAGACTAATCTCTTCAGAATTAAAATTTCTTTATTCTCTTTTTTCAACATGTATACTTTTGTGAATATATATATTCATTAATAATTGTCAAAAAACTCGGATTTTTGGTTATTCAATTTAATCCTCCCATTTAAGATTATCTTCAAAAGATAAAAAAAAATAATTGATAAATCCACTGAAGAAAAACAAGTATGAATGTCATCAAAGACAGTTTTATATATTTGCTATTTCAGAATACCGTCTTTATAATTATATTTTGTTCCAAATTAATATATCCAGAAATATATATATATTATTTTATATAATAATAATTTTAAAATACAATTTATAGACAAAAAGTGGTGCATAATTTTTTAATTATAAAATTTTATCATAATTAAATATCCAACAATTTTTTCTCAAAATATCCTCAATTTCACATATAACACAATTAATACAATTATCGGATATTTTGTTTTAAAAATCTCAATCTAAAATTAGGACTATAAAAAGTAATTTGAGGGGCAATTATTTCTTAAATTCAGAAAAATCAATTGTTCTTTTCATAGGCAATATAAAAATTGATAAATTAGAATAAAATAATCAATATTATACGAATTTTCTTTTACTTAACATGATAATCAATAATATTTTAAATGAAAACTTTGAAAAGTTTTTAAATTAAATTTGATATTGATGATAAAATTCCGAAATGTTACATTTTTTATGTCCATTATTTCAAAGAATTAATTAGGAAGAAATTGGTAAATTAATTAATAAAAATTGTGTCCCATTTTTTGATTTTTTAATTAATTTAATAATTTATTACAACCAATTACAGTTTTTATAGAAATGACAGAATAATAATTTGTATTACATAATTTATTTTGTCCCAAATTTACACAACATTAATGAAATTTTAGATCTATCAAATATCACGGCAGGTGTGCCATCAGATTTAATTGATCATAATTTTTATATAATCATGCCGTCAAATTTAACAGATATATTGAAGGAGTCCATGAAATGCTTAAAATGCAAAAACGTTATGCAAATGCGACTAGATAAGTAAGATTCTTCTAAAAATAATCGTGAAAGCAATTATTTTGTGGTCCAGAAATTTGTAAACATTTCAGATTAAGAACATTTTTAATTGGTAAAATCAAAGAATATTACATTCTCCATCCAATAAAACTTGAAGGCTCAACGTAATAGTGCAATTTAATGAGACAAAATTAAATCATAATGTGAAATGAAATTTTGTTAAAGTCTAATTTAAATTACTTAAGAAAAATTAAAATATTCTTTAATTTATTATTTTAAACTTATTTGAAAAATCGATGATTAAAATTTCAAGTGTATTTTGATTGAAAAATCAATTAGTTTACGTATTGTAAAAAATGAACAGTACCCACAAGCACTAAGAACAGTAAACATTTTGAAAAGCAACATTCTTTGTAATTCACGCAATATTGAAATGTCCGAGATCAAAGTGAAAAAGACCAGAATTGAATTGCGAAATGTTTATTTAGAGACAATTAAAAGGGGAACTGAAGTGAAATTAGATCAATGGGCTATATATTTCATGTCCATATTTAAAAATAATGAAGATTTTAAGCATGATTTTTAACCATTCTAAGAGCTTTGTTGATTCAAAAGCCTGAGTTCATACAAATCTTTTAGAAAATTTATGGATCACCTTAAAGAAAACTACAAGAAAATTCCAAAGAAATGGTAATGATTTAGATTAGTATGTTGACGGGTTTGTATATAAAATTCGAAATTAATATTAATCAGCTTACAGGTTAAAATATTTTAAAATTTGAATCCTAGGGTGTAATTCTAGGGACATTATAAAAATGTTCTGTTTTAAGATTATTATATTTAAATAAAGTAAAAGAAATCACTCAAACTATTGCACGCATTTTTTCTTTTATGAAAATAAAATAACATGAAGAAACGGAAATATTGATTATTGTCTTTTTCCTTTAATTTCAACTCATAAGAATAATTTTTTTAGAGAATAATCTACAATACACGCGGAAAGTTTAGGAACACCTATAGAAAACAATAAAATACTAAAAATAATCATTTTTATGCGATTAATTTATTTTTAAGTGAGTCGATTATTCAAATCCAATTATATATTAACTCTTTTTAGATTATAATAACAGATTATAT
>JBBMKC010221827.1:0-12162 GCA_037834085.1 Bipalium vagum
TGGAATCGAAAAGTTACCTAAACGATGGGAAACAGTCATTAACAATAAAGGCGAATACATAACTGATTGATTTTTATTTAATGTACATATGTTATAAATAAAAATTTTGCATTTTAAAAACGGCACGAATTTATTAGACAACCTAATATGATTGTACAGGGTTTTCCAAAAGAAGCTTTACTACTTTTAACATATTAAACACTAAGTAGTTTTTTTTAAAATAAATTAATATTTAACATTATTCTAGCTAACAAAATTGTCGAATTTGGGTAACAAAGCAACCCTATGTTTTGAAAGAAGAAGCATTACATTCGCCAAAAGTTACTGTATGGTGTGGAGTATTTGCAAGAGTGTAATTGGTCCATACTTTTTCGAAAATGCTGCAGGTAAAACAGTTACAGTAATGAGAGAGATATCGACACATGATAGAAACATTCCTTAAGCTTTATCAGAATGATTTTAATGTGGAGTATATTTACTTTCAGCAAGATGATGCCACATTCCATACAAATAAGAAAAAAATTGCATTATTACACGAAACTTTTCCATCTGGCGCGATCTCAAGTTTTGGTGATGTTGATTGGCCTCCCAGATCTCTCGATTTGACGGCTCCAGACTATTTCTTACGCAAAGTTTCGCAAAATTCCATAAAATAGCCCAAACTTGTAAGGCTGCCAGAGGCGGTCATTTTAATGACACCATATTTAAAATATCAATTTTTGTAATATCTGTCTTTAAATAAAGGTATAAATAAAATTACTTGGCTTTTTAATTTTTATGTTCGGAGAAATAGCGACTTAAAGTAAAAAAGCTTCTTTTGGAGACCCTGTAGAATAATTATCAATTTTACTGGAGAACGTCATCTTCTTGGGTTATATTCGAGTTTGAGTTTTTCGTTCTTTATGACCTTTGTTACCTGCCTAGAGGTGTTGTTAGCTGATTTGGATTTTTAGGCGAATTTACATGCTGTACAGAAGGGAATGGCACAAATGGATTTTTCCTTTTTTTATTGGATTTAGTTGCAGTGTTTGGAGTCTTCAAAATTTTTTTATTTAAATTTAATTACTTATTTTTTAAATTTTATAATATAATTTGAAAAAATCAACGTATAATAATGTAGAATTTCCATGAACTCATTATTTTTAAAAAACTTGAATATTCAGATTTGTAAAGGCAGGTATTAATTAAACATATATATATAATGGTCCATTAATAAAGTTAAACCTTAAAATTTTCAACAATTTAGTATTTAAGCTGCTATAAAACGAACAGTTTAAAAGATAATCAGAAACGGTTTTTTGCAAGTTATGGAATATTTCAGTACTTTGTAGATCCACCGCGAAATTTAATTACTTTCTTCAAAAGAGTAGGTATACTCCAAATCAGATTATTGATGAATTCGTTGATGAATTCTCGTTGAATTGCTTCCCATTCTAACTTGACCAGTTCCCATAGATCTTTTTGTTGCTAATTTTTCTATCAATATAGTCCCATATATGTTCAACCGAATTTAAATCAGGAGTTTGTGGTGGTCAATTCGGGATAACATACATGGATTTTTCTTCCAACTACATTTTCAGCGATTTCGCTTTATGGCATGGTGCATTATCTTGTTGAAATAGATATTCATAATCTGGATGCAGTCTAGAAATAGATCAAAGCAAACCATTCTTCAAAATCTCATGGTAATATCCGGCATTTATCTTTTTGTCTGTGAAATTTATCAGCACTCTTTACACCTTTATGGCTGAAGCAGCCTCAAACCATAATCTCATCTTAAAATTTCCGGTAGGAAAGTTTCATTTGATCTTCTGATAGATATTTCTGGTCTATCTGACAATAAACAAAACCTTTATTCGTCAGACAAAATCACTCAAATATTTCATTTTTATATTTCTTAGTCCATGTCAATCTTTTGTGAATATTAGCAGGAGATAACATCGGTTTGCAGCGGCATCGATGGAACATAAGCCCGAAAGTCTGCAATCGACGAAAAATTGTCGTTTTGCTTATGTTGACAAATGTAATCTTTTCAAACTTTGACGATAGGAAACGTCTTGATATTTTTAGATTTTTCAAAGCCAACATTTTTAAACATCTTCCATCCCTTGGTGTCGTTTCCAATATCCAACCACCTTTTGTTCTGCATACCGTCCCAGTTGTAATTGGTTGGAAAGAAAGTTCCGGCCGTTTACATTTACATATTAAATCACATTAAAAACACTAAAACGATTTTATCTAAAAATAAACTACATTCATAACTGTACAATCATTCAGGGTAATAATCACCATTCGATTCAACAATATAACACCATGTCTTAGGCAAAGAGTGAATTCCATTCCAGTAGTACTGCTTTGGTTTAGAGGCGAAGAATTCAATTAGCCACGTTTTCAGGTCCTCGTCTCATTCGAACGACATTCCAATAATGCTTCTAGTCAAAGTGAGAAACAAGTAGTAGTCCGACGGTGTCAGATCCGGACTATACGGAGGATGGATGAGAACTTCCCAACCAAGATTCATCAGTTTCTCCCTGGTCACTGTCGCAGTGTGAGAATGAGTGTTTTCATGCAGAAATCGAACATGACTTAGATTTGGCGAACTTCGGAAATAATTTTAGCCAGACGCTCTAATTGTTCACAGTACACTTGAGCATATAGTAAATTGCGAGGCAACAGTTCCCAGTAGATTATTCCGCAGCTGTCCCAACAAATAGAAAGCATAACCTTTCGAGGGTTCAGATCGACCTTTGTCTGTGTCCTGTTAGAACTGTTAGCATCTGTCCAAGAACGCCTTCGCTTGATGTTGGTGTAGAGACACCATTTCTCGTCACCAGTTACTATGTTATCCAACCATTGGGTTCTGTGACTGCGGGAAAGAAGAGAGACAGATGCATCAACTCAGCCTTGACGGTCCCAGACATTAAGAGTGTGGGGAACCCATCGATCAAATCGACTCACCTTTCCAAGAGCTTTCAAGTGGTTGATAATGCTGGTGTGAGAGACATCCATTATATCTGCAATCTCAAGAGAAGTTTGATATGGATCCTCATTTATCAGCTCCAGCAGGTGGTCATTATCCACCGCAGAAGGACGACCGGAACGAGACTTATCATCACCAATACGGAATCGTTGGAAATTAGGCCTGGTATTTTGATGGAACACACAATCATGGACAAATGCATGGCATAGACGTTGTTGCGATTCAGCTGCTGTAAGGCCAGATTTGTCTTCATAAAGCATACAGGTAAGAATTTGCGATTTTGTAATATTGATTTTTATTTCCATATTACTGATTTTCAATGACGCTGATATCATGTATATATATAGATAAATGTCTTCCTGTTGGTAGTGTGTCTGGTAGTTGTGTATATCCTAGTTGAGTAATAAATATCATTGAATCTCAGCGAACAGGCTTTGTTACCAAAAACGGTCAGAACTTTCTTTCCAACCTTTCTTTTAAAGTAATTTTCCGAACAGCAATATGGGTATGAGTATTTAAACTGATTTCTAATTTTTAAATTTTTATAATGCGCATAATTTAAATTTTTATTTAATTGTAAATTTAATTTTAATATTTATTTTAAAATAAATTTTATTTTAATTTTTAATGGTACAATATATTAATTTATTAAGAATGAACAATTTGTTTAAGTATTACTGTTTTAAAAATCATTCAATAATATATTGTTCGTACTATGACTGATTTTATTGATATCGCAGCTAACATCGCGACCACACCAGAGAATTCTCAGCCTAATCACTTAGGTCTGACTTATTTCGAAGATAAGTTTCTACACAAGTGTTAAGATTATTTCGACATGTTGGGATTACCAAAAAACTTATCGACATCATCATTGTCGTCATTGGATTGATGGAAAACGAATATAGAAGAATTTATGGATTTCAGAGAAATGTGAGCGAGATATCAGAAGAAACGGTGGAAACGTTTTCAACATTAGAAGACAGAGAAAGACTGTATGGAAATGAAGAAATGCAAGCAGACTCGTATTACGAACACCCAAAGTCGAGTTGATTGGAGCCCTGAACTAGACATAGGAATACGGAATGTAATAGAGAATGTGAAGAGTGATAGTGAAAATGTCAGAGCAAAAGAGGGAATTGGAAAAGTTGAATAGATTTTTAAAGAAAAATGTTGAGAAATGTGATGAAACAGATAACTGATATTTTTTCATTTTCACTATATGATTATTCTGAGGAACCCTAATAAAAAACACAAATTTACGGAAAAATTATATCAGAACACTATTCTACATGAAATTAAATTTTTAATTTGTGAACTGGATTTAGTTACTAATGTTCTACAACATGTAAAAAACTGATTATCTTTAAAATTTTAAATTTTATAGCAGTCTAAATAAAAAATTATTGAAAATTTTAAGGTATTAACTTTTTTATGGACCGTAGTGTAGATTAAATCTGTTGTATGTTAATATAAAACCCATGTTTTAAAATATCAATTCAATATTATTGAATAATTATAATAATGATATAATAATATATAATAATAATAACAATAATTGAATAATTATAACACAAATAACATTATATTAAATCATCTTTTATTTACAGATTCATTACCTTCGTCCACAGGGTTTTTTCTTTATTTTAATTTAACAAATAAAATTTGTTAATTCAGTTCAGATATTCGAAGCACTTTTAATATTATAAAGTCATTTGGGCCTTCTAAAATTCAGGTAATAAATTTCTGTATCTCACTTACCCTTTTAAACATCATTTCAAGGATAAATCAATAAATCTTCATTTAATGAGTGATATTTTGGAGAGTAATTCTGAGAGCAATGAATGAAGACAGCTTTTGTTTTATTATTGATGCCTTGATTTTGTCGTTTCTGTTATATTATATGGTATCAAAGTGGATTAAAAAATTAATTTTATTCAAAAAGAATTATTTTAATATTAAAACCTATAGGAATAACAATAAAAATTCAATATTTTTATTTACAATTTATTCTCTTACAAAATTTCTCAAACTAATAATTATAAGAACTTTAATTTATGACACAATTAATCATATTATCATATTTTGATTAATAAAATGAAGTTCTTGCATAGTCAAACATGACATTATTTTTTGTACTAGCCTAATAATACAGATAATAATAAGTAATTAACGCTAATAATATAATAATAATAACTACATGGTAAAAATTAACAGATTAAAGGAATAATAATTAGAATATAAATAAAAGAATAAAATTAAATCAGTCATTATATAGTATGATGTTTGTTTTCAGGATTGACAATTATTATTATCATAATTATTTTTATTGTCATTATTATTATTATTAAATTTCAGGATTAAAATCAAACAATAATAATAAATTTTAACAACATTATTACGACATTATATTTTAACGATTATATTATATTATATTAACGACACAATATTTTAACGACATTATTACGAAGAATAAATTCAATTTATTAATAAATCAATAAATCAATTCTGTAATAAATCAAAACCAGTATACTTAAATATCTATATTAATCGGTTTATTGGAAATATAATAAAAAGTAGGAAGCATATCAACACAGACATGGAAAGATAAGTAAAAATTAGTGAAAATTGTGAACCAAAATTAAATAAAGATTTCACAGATAAAATAACAGAAAAAGTATTACGAATAGGACTGTCAAAATCCAGCATTATGTTTTCCATAAAAAAATCATTGAAAGTCTCCCCTATGATCCACAGTGTCGAAGTGACCCAAAAAACACTCTTAGCCTTTAACCAATGTTTTCTCAGGAGAAGACAGACAAACATATTAGAGAAAACACAGTAAGCAATAGATAGAAGGTTTTTCAAAGCCTTAAGATAGACCCAATAATGATGATAAGTTATCATGTGATGAATGTAATAGACAAGAGATGAAAATTCTTTACATAACTTACCAAATAACCCAATGTACAAAAGGACCTCCAAACGCGTTAGTGATTTAGTGGAATCATTAGGCCAGTAAGAAATCTGTTTCATTTGCCATCCGAGAAGACAAATAGAAACAGTACCTCTGGCAATGACATTGATTGCCAAAACGTCTCGTTTCAGTTGAAATAAAAAATAAAAATAAGTAGAGAGGCTGATATATATTACAGTTGTGCAAACAAGAATTGCAGTATATGAATTGGAAATGGTTTTGAATGTCAAGTTTGGCTTTAAATAAGGAGAGAGTTTATAAAAGTTCAGATGTCGAAAATGCTTGACCAAAGGCTTACAATAAAGTAAAACTGATGTTAAAGAAAATACAAAAAGATATTTTCCAATTTTTAAGAATTTGTAATATTTGTTGTTGATGATGCATAAAAATATCGTGGAGTTACAATGTCTTATCCAGCACGAATCTTCTTTGGAATGTGGATTCAATATTTTAAGGAATGTTCTTATTTCGCCAAAGAAAAACTGAATACAACCGAAAGTGATGATTGTTATTATTGAGATTAATATCGTAAAAAAGTTGAGATAATTGATGATCCACTTTTCACCAAATTCTTCTTTTTGTATGATCTCAAAAAGATAAGCAATAGTTACACATCCCAATAAAACGGCTACAATGCAGTATCCTGTTAAGGTAGACGTACTACACCAATAAAAAATTATCACATGTAAAGAAACCATAATAGCATATATGAAACCAATGATAAGTGACGGAACACAAATAAAATAAAATGATAAATCCGTAACGAATACAGTTGAGAACAAGTTAATATAAAAATGATTGTAGTATATGGTCAGTGATATCAGAACCAAATTTATAATCTGTGTCAGTATTATTAATACATATATTGTATGATTCAAACTGGAATTAACTATTGGTGGCTGGTTGAGTTTCATTGAGAGCCAATTACATGTGATGACAAGTGAGAGAACGGAATAGAGAATCGTAAAGTTAAAAGCTCCCAACTCAAAAAACACTCGTTTGTCGGGACTGACTTCATTCCTTTCTTCATTGACAGCACTGGTCGATTCAGGGAGACAAGTACTTGATTCCATGTAATAGTAGTCGAAGACTGACAAACCTAGAATTTTATTTTATTTATAATTTTATTTATTTATATCAGTTCGAAATTAATGACAAATAACATAAACAAAATACTAATTTCATAGCATATTCAAATAACGTCTTTGTCACGCAAGATTCGTGCATCAACAAAATGGTTTATTTTAATATTTGCTTCCGTATCATCATTATATTGTATAGAAAAATTCATTAATTTGGTCACGTCTCTTTCACATTCATACAATTGAAATTTTTAAGTCGTTGGACACGGTTTTAATTTTTATAATACCCCAAGCCATTTTTGTCCTCTCAAATCGTTTGTACATGAATCGTCTAAGGATATATTTATTATTGCGTTTTTAATGGACTTCTTTTGTGTTTCATTTTACAATATGCAATATTCAATTTTATTTTTATTCTTCCTGTTCAAAATCTCTTCAACTCTTTCTTTATGATAAAAGGAAAATTTAAAGAAAAATATGAAATATGGAAAAATATGAAATATGGAAAAATATGAAATTAATTAAAGCGGTATAATTCCAAAACATATTACTATAACTACAATTATTATGAATAACAATTATATGAAAAATAAAACGAAAAGGTTATAAAATTTATAAACCAAAAATATATTTTTAAAAATTATAACTTTAAAAAAAATTTATCTGCTAAATATCTAATTGTGATAATGTTGATCATTTAATTTAAAAATTTTTAATAAGTTAAAAAAATGTTTAAGACTCACTGATGAAAATTATACAATAATAAAAAAATGTAAAATAAGATTTTAACTAGATTATGATTAAAATTTTTATTTTAAAAAAATGGAAGCATCTCTAAGGTTCTGAACATCATTTATGGTGGAAAGTAAAAACTCAGTTATAACATTTATCTCATTTATAAATCATTAGAATTTTATACATTCGTACTTGGAAATTAGTATATGGAACCAAAACTAATGAGTAAATTTTTTGAAAACAACAAAAATGTAAATTTTATCAAGTTAAACATTTTTTCGAAATAATGTTAAATATTATTTTTTTACGCTTTTAAATTAAAATTATGACTTTTACATTTTAATTTCACAAATATTTTTTCGGGTTTGCATAATTATTGACAGCATGTAGGAAAAGAACAACACTTAACCACTTATTTATCTCATTACCAATATTTACAAGCATTTTGATATGACCTCTAAAAGTCTTACAAAGACTTATAATAAGTTCTTTAGTAGTATTGTGTTGGGTTGTCTAAAGACACAAAACTCGATAGCAATAATAATAATTGTGAATTATCTACATCAAATTCTGGGCATCGAGACTTCGATGTACAGAAACAATTGCCTTCGTCGTCAGATTAATATTTCTTTTATCTGACTTTGTCTCGGTGTAGAGACAAAGTTGGAAATAATGGGCTATGCATGGGAAATACTCGTCTTGAAGCGTAGGGATTGGTGATCGTAGTCTACTCTCTACGACTATTTAAAGAGACTGTTATTCCAAGAAATTTGCCAAGTCATTTAAAAGACACCAATGATCGCTGTAAAAACACCAACACATATGACAGAGAAATATTATAAATATCTAAAGAAATATCATGAAAATTGGCCTTCTAAATTCATAACTTTTAGTTTATTATAACTAAAAATTATTTTATTACAAGTAAAGCGAAATTTTGAAAACTAGAGTTTATCATAACTCATCCAAAAAGCAAAGGGTAAGTGAATTTTCATATTCATTTAAAATTTAAATTAAAATTTATTGAACTACGACTTTATCATTATCGATTTTATAGTTTTCTTTTATTGATTATTTCTAATTTTGATTTCCTTAAAATCGATTTACTTCCCGTTTCTGTCCTTATAAATTAAATTCTTCTCTCTTCTTTTTGAGTTTGTTTCTTAAAATTACGATCTGATAAACTAGTTATCAGATTCGATTTTTTTACTTAAAGAGGTCTGCATATTTCCTCGTGCAGATCGATATCTTCTTTAATTATTTAGTGTCATTTTGATCTTAATGTTAAAACCTTTAAAAATTTGTTAAAATTGTATTTAGAAGAAAAGATTTGAAAATTTTTTGTCTAATTTCTCTTTTGTGATCAGTACACTACCTTAAGGAATCAGATTAAGATACAATATACACACCCACACAAAACGTAGCACATGTATGTTCTTTTTCTTCTGTATTTATTATTTAATTCACTTATTTAATTCATCTAAACAGCAGTTCGTTTCTTATTTCTTCTTTCATATTTTTTTTTCCGGTTTAGAATAGTATGAACATGTGTAAGTGTTTGGTTCAACGTTTAATGTGAGAGTTAATGTTGAAAATATAAAATGCTAACTCTATAAATATAGGTTAGATATGGGCTGAAAAACTCTTTCAATTGTAGTGCAACAAATGAGTGTTCTAAGATACGAATTAAATCTACCTATAATCAACTGAGATAACACGATTTTATTACAAAAATATATTTGTTAAAACATTGCACTCAAATCTCTTTTTGTGCGAATTTTTTTATGCGGTTTATTTTTTAATGAACATCCTAACATACAAATAATTTTTATCCCTTTAAATAAAACTAGCTTAATTCAACCTTTAGACCAGGGGATTATTTCGGCATTCAAAAAATATTATTTAAAGTCAATCTTTCATTGCATTTTCGATAAGCTAGAAACTGAACCAATCACAATTACAGATGTTTGGAAGGATTTCAATATTTTAAACTTTATAAACCATGTTGCATTAGCAATTGCTGAAATTAAACCATACACATTAAACGCATATTGGAAAGAAGTTTGGCCTGAATACGTATTTAATAAAGATGTACCAAATCAAATAACAACCATATCACCAGAAATTATTTCACTGGTCAACGCAATTGTTGGCGAAGGCTTTGATAAATTTGGCGAGAACGATATTGAAAAATTGCTTGAGGAAGAAGCCTTATGTGACAAAGAAATTTTAGAAAGTTTGGAATTAGATCCTATCGAAGATCCTTTTGAAGACTAGAAAATTCAGTCCCGCTTAGTGCCAATTTAATATTCGAAGCCCTTATTCTTGCAAGTAAATTGGAAAATCATTTTCTATTATATGACAACGATTCAGAGCGTACATTAAAATTTACACGAGATCTGAAATTTTGTATGTCAGGTTACCGAGAACTCTATAAAAATTTATCCAAGCCATCACAGGCATTAACTACTGACTATTTTTATGCATTAATAATAATAATAATGGCTTGTTTTCATGTTTTTTGTTTAATTGCTATTTTTCGTATTTATTACAGTCTAGACCCTAAAAATAACATTTTATAAAAAATAATTTTTTCAAATTCCAATTAAGACCATTAGATAAAAATTTCCATTACGGTGTTCCGTATCTATCATTTTGTATATAAAAATGTTTTTATGCGATTTTTTATGTGCGACTTTTTCTGGTCCGTATCTACCTCATAAAAAGAGAATTGAGTGTACAACTCTTTCTGAGCAATAATTTCTATTGGTTAATTTAATTAATGTCTTCTTGGTTTTATGATAACCGCAGAAACCCTGATATCAAACAATACTTATTCTGTCGCTTATAGCACAGCAGAATTGATTTGCTAGAGAACAAAAACGGAAATAAAAAAATATAATAAAAAGGACGTATTGCAGACTATTTGCTCTGAATCCGTTGAGTGTTAATTATTTATTTAGTCGATTAATTAAATAGCTCGATTAATAAAAAAGATCCGTTTATAAAATAGCAAAAGCGTATTTTATTAGCCTTTATTGATTACCGGCTAAACTTGTAAAAACAACGTTTAGTGCGAATTGAATGCGAAAACCAAGAGCTTTTATTTTTATTTTTCATTTTATTTAATACATTTTTAGAGTAGTTGTTTTTGTGTTTTCGTTAAAGGGAGAGATAGCGAGCTCTTTAGATATGCCAACAGCAGCCACAGAGTAGGCCAGATGAGCTAGATAAGAGTTGCGCCAACAAATACTAAGTATAATATAATATAAAATGATAAACACATGAATTATTTAAGCATAGTAAAGCATGACAAATTAAAGCATAGTGTTTTATTTTAGCAAGTAGCAATGTCTTCCAAAATAATTTCGAAAGTCTTCAAATAATTCACTTTAACATTGTTTCTCCACATAAATTCAGACATAAGAGTCCAACATTTTTCTATTTGTGCCATTTTGTCTCTTATTTCTTTCATTTGCTGTTTTCCACATCCTCTTTATTTTTTGAGTGTTTGCACCAATGTTGGGATCAAAAAAGTTCATGAAATGATTTACAGTTAGGTGTGAAGGTTTCTAAGGTGAATGCAAAGCTGTAAGATAAGAATCAGTGTTTCCGCAAATCTGTTTGGCACTGTATCCATGAAATACTTTCTGGTTTCTTTACTAATTTCACAAAAAACCCATTGGTTGGCCAAAACGCGGCCAACATGATTTTTACGACGTGTAAAAAGGCTTTCATCTATTTCCACTAACTTATTTTTTCCTCCAATAATAGTCAGACTAATAATATCACTTTATTGTTTATTTAAATAGTTCTTTTTTATATCCGTATTGTTCTCTGAGCAAATGAATTTTAAATGAACTCTAACAGTAAATGAAGAGAATTTTTTGTTTATAGCTCAATCGTGATCCTTTAAACCAAGTTTTCTTTCGTAGTGAAATATCCTGTAGACAGACACCTTGTCGACATCTCCATAGGTCCTGCTTTTCTGACACTGATAATGTCATCTTACAATTATTTCAACAAAGATAATTGTTGTGCATAATTTCGTATTTTTAGAAAAATTCAATATTGCTTTTCTTATCTTTACGTATTTTTGATAATTTTAAGAAATTTAAATCTTTGTTCATAATTGATGAGTTTTGGAAATTAAAATTTGTCTGAAATAAAATAATAATAATTTTTCGAATTTAAGAATTTAAATTAATCTAAATTAAAATAATAATTTTTTCTAAATAAAATTTTTTAAACTTTAAAATTTCTTTCTTATTAAAATTATTTTCTTAACCCGAAATTAATTGTCATAAATTAATAGAAAACATAAAAATAATAAAAAGTAAATTAAAGCAATAAAGGGTTATTATTATTATTATCATCATTATTATTAT
>JBBMKC010221838.1:0-12161 GCA_037834085.1 Bipalium vagum
GGCTTCTTAACATTGAAATGTTTGTAATATTTACGTTGAGTTCGGATTATTGAATTATTGTTTTGAAAATAAAATTCTACGATTTTCGTTCGTTCAGATATTGTATATCTTTGTGATATTAATTTCCTGGAATCCATTTTTATATCTACAATTATTTCAAAAAAAATAAATATTGATTTTATTTTTTATGAATTTTTAAATTTATTAATTAACTTTTGCGCCACCCTGTATAATATATATTTTCTTTTCAACGGAGAATCCATGAATCCTCGTTCTTAAAAAACACTGCTGCCTTAACGATGATACTTGGACATGTAAAATCTCTATCTGTCAATGTTGCACTTTCGTTAAATTTCATGAATAGTAATCTGGTGTGGCCATTTAAAGTGAAGGCTCCCCAAAACATAACACTATTAGAATGCTTAACTGTACAGGAAAAGATACATTGTCTTTGATAGGAAAATGCCCAAGATTTGCCAGATTCAAGCAGCTAAAGAATCAATTTGATGTTTACTTTGGTCAATTGAAAAAATTGAACACAAAAATCCAAGTAAAACGTCCAAAATTGGCAAACCGTAAAGCATTGTTTTTTCATCATGACAATACAAAAACCACAGTTCTTTGCCACTAGGCAAAAATTATTGAATCCTGGTTTTCAGGTATTGCCACATACACCATATAAACCAAATCTCGCTCCTTTTGATTACCATTTGTTTCACTTTATGAAGAACTCTTAAATTGTAACATTTTTACAAATGATTATGATGTCAAATCCGATTTGTTGCAGTATTTTTTAATAAACTCAAGAGATTTGATGAAAGAAGAATTTTTATACTTCCTGGAAGATGGCAATAGGTGCTTAATAACAATGAACAATTCATAATTTAATAAAAATATAGTTTCATGTCTTGTATTTTCAAAAAGAATCGTCAATTACGGCCCAATAAATTTCAACATTAAGTTTTAGAGAAATGACTAAAAATTTTTAAAAAATTCTCTTCTAATGAAACATTTAACTTTCTCTTTTTGGATACTTGTTTATAAAAATTCTGCTAAAAACTCAACCCAAATAATAGTTACAATAGTCACTGTTATTAACCAACTCACTCAACCGCCTGAGTTAAACGTTATTCATTTATGATTGTTTCATTCCTTGAATAATCAATGCCAAAAATCTATGTTTAGCGACCTGGATATATTGTTGACTTATTCTCAATTATAATTTTGGTCTACTAAGAAAGAAACAATAATTTCTCTATTAGACATGAATTTTCGAATCGCTAACCAGATTATTGATTCAAGAGAAGAGGATATGAATCTCACTGTTAAATAATTAATAGTAATATTTTATCTAGTGTATATTTTAAAAATACAAATTTTCTTGGCTTTTAAATTTTTGTATTAATTCACTTTTTTATGAAATGGAGTATCTTTATTTCTCTTTATATTTGCCGAAGTCAGAACAAAATTGTGTAACACCTTTTAGTTTTATTAATTTACAGTCTTATAAGCGATTGATGTATTATTAAGAGAATAATTCGTAGGGGTCTATTCTAACCTTAATTCTTGGAAACGATTTACAAGATCATATTCTCATGTAGTATTCTTTTATATTCTGACTTTTATTTTCCCTGTGTTAATGAAATTCTCAAAATGTTTGTTGATATTTTTCAACAATGTGAAAATGAAATATTTGATTTTAGTTATTTTAATTGCGTAATTAAATAGTAACTATTTAGGATAGTCCTGTACACTGTAACGGCGCATGTACTCAAAGCTCCTCTGAGTATTAATGTCAAACCAAACAGTTGGATGAGCCGACCAATTAATCATATAATAAAGTTAATATTGAAGTTTCTCCAGAACTCAGAAGAAAATCAAAAGCTTAATTCATTACATTTTCGTCTTCAGCTTGTGAAAGAAATCGACAGATCTCTACGGCCAGGCTGTGGATTTCTGTGTGCCAAAGATATATTGTTATTCGACTTGAAAATAACTCGTAACTTTTTATTCATGACTGATGAATCTTAACCAAGCAAACTTTCAGAAAAATCCTTACTTCTTGCTGAATGGAGTCATTTACCAGTTCTGGATACAGATGGTGATCAGAAAGAGCTAGGACTGCAATGTCCATGGAATAATTTGAAATCTTTATATAAAAGTATAAGCGGCATACTGAACTATCCTATAGGAACTCAGTTAATACAACGAGTACCGCCTCAGGCTTTGTCAGACGTACTTATGAAAGCAAATATAGGCTCAGTCGTTGGAGTATCCATAGAAAGAATGGGCTCTTGTGCTGTCCCCATTCCCAATGTTATGGGATCTGATTCCAAAAACGTTGAACTGCTTCCAAATATTACAGCTTTTTGTGGTAAACAAATGTTAATATTTTATTTGCGAATAATATTAACTGTTGAGTTTATATTATTACCAACAAACGTAGTCTTCTTAAACTTAATGTTTTTAAACATCTTGATTTAAAATAATAAAATACAAAATCTTTTTTTCAAAAATTACAATTATTTCAATTTTATAAATCATATTAATTAAATAATATCATATGAGGGATTTATTATTTTTATGAGTATTTAAACATATTTTAGAATTTTTAAATTTTTACACACTACCCTATATTTTTTTAATATTTTAAAAAATCTTTTGTAAATTTTAAAATTCAAACTAATTTTAAAATATTATAAGTCAATATATATTAATTTATTGAATTTGTGAAAATTGTTTAAGTATTATTATTATCATTGGTATCAATAATTCTTTTAACAATTGTCTGAAATTGTTGAAATCTGACATTTTTATTTTTATTATTATTTTATCGATTCTTATCATTATGAACAACATAAATATTGAAAATGTTGAGATCTTTGAAACACGAAATATGTATCTGTCGTAAAAGATGAAATTTATTAATTAAGATGAAAATTATGTCCCTCGATAAACTTTGTGTAATCATTATATGAAAAATAATAATAAATCATAAAAATTCGATATGGAAAATGTTTTGTAAAATAATATTTTAGTATCGAAATATCGAGAAAATATTTTTACGAAAAAAGTTTCAAATGAAATAAAGATAAAATAAAAATTTTATGTTAAATGAAAATTTTAACTTTTTTTCTCAATATGCCTTAGGTTTTTCACTTGAACAAATTTTTCTTGAGATACGGCTGAGTTTTCGCGTATGCTTCTCATAAGTTTTTCTAATTACATTTTTTATTATTAGGTTGTAAAATAAATTTCCGTTATTTATTAATATTTTTAGTTTTTGAGAAAACCCATTGATCGAAGATTACAGAAGATTTCCAATGCATTGATATTCATCTTCTTAGCCATTTTTATGCATGTTTGACGACCATTCTCCAACAAATCACATGTCCTCGTATAACATGGATGGCCGACCGCTTCAAAATATACCTTGAGGCAATTTCTTTTTGGAATTTTGTGTTTCATTCTTTACCAGTGCTCTACGAAATTGCGCCTTCTTCATACACAGAACAGATATCTTGAACTTATACTTCGACAACTTTCTGGCCTTTGTTAAAAACAAATAAAATTAAATGTCATAAATATTGGCTATATCTACTTGGCATTGCATTTCTAAAGTTAAAATAATTTAAAATTAACGGATATTGAATATATTTAATATAATTTTGTACGGAAGAAAAGGAGGATTCAAAAATATACAAATAGCAATAAATAAAAATAGTGCAGATAAACAAAACAAAAATGAATAAAATCGCGGGAATTTATGTTACAACCCAATATTGGAGTCGAATATTTAATTTAATCAAAATTTTCAGATAATCATGTTATATCAATAAAAATTCCAAACAATGTGATTTTAAATAGTCAAGAATCATTCTTCTCAAAATATTTTTCTGAACAAGAGAAAAAATTTTTTGCAAACTATTTTAAATTTGAAAAAAATATTTTATCATTTTAAAAAAAAACCTTTTATAATAATAATAAAATAATTTCCTGAATATATCGTTTTCATTGAAATAAAAAATTTATAAGAACTTAATAATTATTATTAATAAAGTATACATATGGATTTACAATGGTAAATAATTAATCATTCGGATTGAAAACATTGAAAAATTATTTATTTATTATTTATGAATAAAATTTATGACTTGTCCATACTCTGCCTATTTCTGTTTAAAACGAAGCTGCTTTTTCTTTTTTATAATTTGTTGGTGACAGATTATTTATTTTTCCCGAGAGATTGCTTTGGCTTTTGTAACATTTGGAATCAATCTTCTTTGACTTTTTAACATTATCAAAATAATAGTAAAATTAAAAATATTAAACTTGATTCGATTATGTTAGTTTTATTCATTGTAGTTTTTTTATAAAATAAATTCAATTTATAACCAATGAAAATTAATAATACTAAATAAAAATTATTTATAATTTTTAAAATTCAGCTGAATAAGTTAATCTGAAATATTACTCATTTAGATTTATATGTTCATGAATTATTTGTATTTTATAATTAATAATAATAATTTTTCTTGTTTTTGATGATATTTTGGAATAAAAAATATTTCCAGGCCAAGGATTTCGAGTTCCGATCAAGTACTTTCCAAATAATAACTCACTTCCTTCTCAAGCTGCTTACGTTCAATTATTTTATCAAAGTAATTTTTTATTAAATTTTTTTTATATACTATAAATTAATGTATCCCTTAGTCAAGAGAAGAGGTAATAAAGTCTCATTCAGCATGTAAAAACTTGCATCTTGGATCCTCTTCATTAATTTTCCATTAATTAGATTTGACACTACATTGATTATCAATTAAATATAACACTAAATAAAAAAATTATGTCATAAATTAAATCAATATTGAAAATACGTAAAATTCTGTTAAAATAATGTACTGTTTATCATTATCAATGCTCTTTATTTTTAGTCGCAGTTTTATTCTGATTTGAAAATTTTCTATATGCTAAGTATGTGCACCAGTTTCTAAGGATATGAAGTGGTATTTATGTGTTAAAGACTTATGAATGTTATTTAATCCTAATTTAACATATTATTGAACTAAAACCAACGACACGGTTAATAATAGGCAGTATAGGTTTGGTTTTTTATTGGATATTATCGGGCTAGATCCTACAGCTGGATGTGTTTGAGTTTTGACAATTGTTAGTCCCCAAATTTGGAGATTAACAATACAATGGAATTTGTAATTGAGTTTTAACTCGTCACATTGGACATTAATCCTCATTTACCAAGTATTATGGGGTTTTTCTAATAAAATAATTTAATTTTCCCAATTAAGAGATACTTAAGTATTATAAAGACCGGAGATGAAATGGATATCTGACATTTCGTTTGAGAATGAGTTAAAATAATACTTTATATTAATAAAATAACAGAAATCAAATCAAGGAAACGTTTATTCATTTATTAAAAAATTTTGAATTTTAAAAACAAAACATGACACTAAAAAATTTCAATTAAACAAAAATTTTAAAAATATAGATCGATTAAATCTGACACTGCATATTTAAACAGGTATTAGGTTGGCCGGAAATAAATGTCGTTTTTATATATACAGTTATAAATTTAAGTTTACTAATTAATATTTTATTGATTATTTTTATTGTTATATATATAAAGAAAGGTCATTTTTCGCTTTATATATAACTGTATATTTGTTTTTTGATAAAATTAAAATTTGGAGATTTTCAGATTCGTGAAAATTATGGAAAAAAATCAATTTCGAGGATTATTTTTATTCTTCTTCAAATTAAGATAGAATGCAGTCAAAACTTATGAAAACATGTAAATATTATTCTGTAACGATTTTCTTTCGTTCGTACCTTAGCCTTACACACATCCTGTGAAAGGTTTTCAGTTAGCTATTCATCTCTTTGTATAGTTTTTTAACTTCTTGTCTTTCTCTTCTTTGAATGATTTTTATTTACTAATTAACTAAGGTTCTGTCCAGTATTTCCCAAGATCTTAAGTCTTATGATACCTATTAACATTCAACCTGAAGTATCAGAAAACTTAATATCTGTAGGTTATCCAGTAGACATTTAATTATCACTAAAACTTATTTATTATTATTTATTAAAAATGCTCCATCGGACGTAGCAGCATCTGGTCTGTAGACCGGATGCGACAGGATTTCGATATAGTCAGGTTCCTTAAACTTTTGGTTGTTCTTCTTAGCTACTTTGGTGTTGTTCTGCTGGAATAGTGCACGCTTTTTATTAATCAAAGCTGGATATTTAACCTTCAATTTCTGGTTGGTGAATCAAACTGAAGACAGTAAAGCTTTGATGGCTTTCTTATGTGGAATAATTTCAAATGCAGGATGCTCTCAAAATTCCACCAGAATCATATCATCACTTTTTAGTGGAACTGGTGGCGAAAATTGGCTACCCGGGACCCATTGTTTTTGTCTATTGTGGTTGACTAAATAAACCCACTTCTCATCGGATGTCACAATACGTTTCCAGACACAATGGTCCAATGAATTTTTGAACAACTGATTTACTATTATCTGTTATTATTTATATTAGATATTTTTTATGAAAATTATTATTTAAATGATATTTAAAATATGGCATTAGTTTTAGCATTATTTAAACAATCGAAAATGTAAGTGTCGATCATAATCATAATTTAGGACAAGAAAAAAATGGGAATTATGTTCGCGAGCTTCTTCACGAACCTAGTACCAGAAATCTGATAATTTTTAAAGTGAAACCATTAAACTTTTTACGGCAAACGTAAATCCTTAATAAAGTTGTTATATTAAAATATATTATCAAATATACAATAAATGAATATAGTCGATTAATGAGACATCATTAGGCAATAGTTTTAGCGATGTTTAGATTCTCTAATTTCTGATACCAGCCGCGTTGGTAGAGAACAAGGAAGGTGGAAATGACGCGATCAAGATTGTTGTGTTACATCATATCTTGAGAGCGATTATCATTTTTTATATTTGGAAGAACGAACGATGCTTCTTCAAAAAAATAACAATAATCGATTGTCATAAATTTCCAGTTTTCAAAAGATAAATATCCGGTAACTGTTTTGATTAATTTTCTTTTTTATCATACAATTTATTTTTTTGCTTTTATTAAAGCTTTGTTTGAAAGCAGAGAAATTTCTCATTCAAACTTGCCTTTTTATGTATAAATCGTAGACTTGTGGACATTTAAATTTGTCATAGATAAAAAGCTTTTCGCTTAACGTTTCCTTTCATTATTCGTTTTTATTTATCTCTTCTGTACACGGTTTTTCTTAAAAACCATTGGATTTTTATTATTTTTTGAGAGTTTTAATTTGATTTAAACAAGCAAACATTTTAGTTTTTAGTTTTTACTGAAAACTTTTTTTTATTAACATTTTTTTTTTAAAATTTTTAAAAAATTGTTAAAAATTATTAAATGTACAAGTATGGTTCTAAAATTCAACAACATGGAAAGTCAAAGTAAATTTTATTGCAAATTACTTTAATCATTAATAAGATCATTGAAAAATTGATTTTGTTTCGAGATAATCCAAATGAGCAATATCTGGTGAATATTAAGGGTGTGATAACACATCCCATCTCAGCTCTTTTAATATGTCTGTTTTAAAAACCCCGTTGCATAGAATATCACTTTCCCTTACCCATTAGATCAATGTGATCATAAAGCAGAGCTGTTCGTTATCCATTTTATGGTTTAATATAACGATAATTATGGTTCTAACAGAAAACTACCGAAAATTGCCTCAGATGGAATTTTCAGTACCTGCATACGCAGATGACTTAGCTATAGTTGCCAACAAAATTGGAGATCTACACAAAGTGAATGGTATAATTATTGTTATCCAGTGGTCAGGAATGACAGTCTATCTATAGATACATAATATATCATATAATAATATTATGTAATAATAATAATAATAGTTTTATATATAATATAATATAATATATAACATATTTAAATAATGCCCTCCTTTTATGAAGATAACTAATATTATATTTATGTTTACTGATCTGTTGAGATTAAACTTAAATTTCTGTTAAATAGGAAAGTTTTAAAAATATTGAAAATTTTGATAAATAATTCATTGATTAATTAATACTTTTTATGGTTTATAAATAATTCATTGATTAATTAATACTTTTTATGGTTTATAAATAATTCATTGATTAATTTTTAATATCGTTTTTAATGATTTTTATCAATTAATACAAAAAAAACTGAAAAAATATTAATTTCCCTTCAGAAATTATAAGAATTTTCAGTGGGGAAAGTTGATAACTCCTGCGCCTCAAATTTCAGTTTAAAATATTAATTTGCTTTTAATATTTCTTCTCCGACTTTGTTGAGATGATTATGTGAGAATTCCAAGATATTCTTCCGAGTCTTAGGACTCGGGGAGTTTTAATTTACACTGAGGTTCGTTGGCGAACTCAATGGATCATGAATGATCTGGTATTGTTTTCCAACTTTGATTGAGACTGCTAATTGGTTCTGATGATAAAGAATCTCGGATGTACATAAATTAATAATCTCTACGACAATTTCAAGATTAAAACATTTTTAAACTAAGATGACCCATTTTCATAAGTTAAATTGTCTCCTCTTAGAATAATCTTTAACTGCAACATTTCTTAATTAATTCCTTTTTTAGCAAATGTCGTGGTACCCAAAACCCACTGGTTGTCCATATCGACAAGTCAGCAATTTATATTTGGTTTGCCCATGCCCATTCATGTAACTGAGGGAAGGGAATATGTGTAAGAGAACTGACAAAGTTTATAAAAAAACTGTAAACCTGGTTTAGCTTACATCTTTTCCCACAAAATGGAAGGAAAATTCAGAGTCACTTTATCGTGACTGTTTTACCAAGTCCATTTCAACAGATGCATCTTAACCATGAGATAACAATGAAATTGATATTGTATACCCGCCATCCATATCCTGATAACATTCTAAGTGGGTTAGACTTACGGTGGAAAATTGCGTCTGCTCTGGAATCTTACTTGAGGCCGGACTGTGCTATTTCCACCAATGCCGTCAGTTTTCCAGAATGTGCTTTGAGATTCGATGTTATTCTTAATGAGGTATATCGGTCGTCTTCAAATTCAGTGAGAAATTTATAGATTTGCATTTTAATTTGTTTTATCTTTATTTTAATAGCTCCTTTTCGGCGTGAAATGGGTCTTGAGGTCTTTATTGCAACTGCCTCCTAGACAGCAGAGACGAAATGTTATCAGAAACAAACGTCAATATGAATGTCCTGAATCTCGAATTAAGGATTTGAAAAGGAAACTGATTTCCGAAAAATATGAGAATGAACCATTACAAAAATTACAAAATTATCTGCAGGACCGTGCGGGTGTAAAATTAAAATCGATCAAAATGACATTTCTGGGTCCTTGCACTAGTATCACTGAGCCTGTCCCAAGTAAGAATAAACGCTTGCAGATCTATTGATTTATTTTTTGGTTCTCTAAAAGTTTTTTGTGAAAAAAAATATTGGTACATGTATATATAAAAAATATATATATATACCAAAAAAATTTAAGTTATTATTACTACTATTACTATTATTATTATTTTTTTTTTATTATTATTTTTATTATTTTTTTTTATTATTATTTTTATTATTATTATTATTATTAAATTTTCTATCATTTTTAAATAAAATTTTGTATTACATATTTAATGAAAAAACTTTTTTGATTATGTTTTATATAAGACCGTTTATCGAATTTTTCGATAATAAAACTTGAGACATGCTTTCCCTCAGTTTTGCGATTTTAAAACCCAGGGAAGTATTTTTCACTAATTTCTTGTGTTAATCCTGTATTTAAAATACATATCTTTAATACCTGTATGTCCACATTTAAACTCTAAAGCCCACCTATAGACAGATGGAAATGAAACTTTAATATCTTTGTCATCTTAGTATGAATTTCTTTTAACAACAAGCTTACAAATTATGCATTGGATATAATAAGTTGGCCTGAGATTTTAAATAACGCAAAACACTTTTAAAAATAAATGTTTTGAGACTAATTTTATTTTGTATAAAAATCGGATTCGTGGAATTTTAAGTTGACGTTTGAATGTTCTAATAAGTTGATATAATCACATTTAGATACATCAAATTCAATTTCGGATAATTTTTTCAATTTGAAGGACGAGTCAAAATCGTGATCAATGAACTTTTCTTAAAAATCTTATTTGCGCAGATAAACTTTTCCAGAGACCAAGATCAAAATTAATATTTCAACTGGATGGAAAATCCTGCTCAATACTCGCTTGTAGTTAAAATATGTTTTGAACAGCACATTTCACGGAATGAGGATTGGAAGAGAAGAACCATTTCATTGGGCTGCGAGATCGCCAGATCACTCCTCAGTGAATTTCTTTCTTTGGAATATCTAAAGACAAAGGTTTAAACAATAAAACCAAAGAAGGTAAAAGATCTGACATATGCAATCGAAGAAGCAGCTAAAATTTAGTCACAAATGTATAAAGATGCTGAGTTCTTTTTATCGTTGATTACAACATTGTATTAGTGGTAATGAATGTTCTGTTGAAAAATATATACTTTTAAAAAATTTATTTCATTGTCCAAAATTTACGGTGTTATCCTAAGTATATTTAACAATACAGTCGATCCGCAATTTAATGACACCTCTAGAGACCATGTCTAAGTGTCGCAAAATAGAGGGTCGACTGTATTACATTTTAAAATCTGGTGCTTACTATTTACAAATTCTGTACAGCAAATAATATTTATTTCATAATTCATTTTTATTGTTTTTTACTTTATTAATAATAATGCAAAAATTAAAAAAATCAATAAAAGCAGATCAGGATTATTAAGTCAGAAATAACATGTGACAACATTTTTCCACCTCTTACTTATTAAGCTTATCTGAACTAAAAAGATTAGTTAAAGGCTTAAGATATAAGGAAATAGTGGAAATAACCCCGCAGACGAAATTCTGGTCAAAATAAATCAATAAATTATAAAACGCACTTACAATAATTAATTTTATGAAGTATGAAGAATATTTTTAGTTTTAATCGAAATTTAAGCGTCATTATTAACGTTAGGGTGTTGATGATTTAAGTGTTTTTATTATTTTATGGGTTGATGCTTGTGTATGTGATCCTGATTCTAAGCTAAGCTAAATAAGTATTACATCTACCAAAAGTACTAATTTTGAAGGAGAGTCCTGTTGGTGGTCTCAACTTAAGTATCGTATTTGGAGAATTTAATCTATCTCTAAATTCTTGACTATACTATGTGAAAATGTAGTTCAGAAAATATAGATCAAGAATTTAAAGAATATTGAAGACCCTGTGATCGCCCTGAAATCTAACATTCAAACAGTCGTGATAGAAACTATTCTGAATAAAGTTCCGCTAATAATAGGCCAAAAGCAGAAGCATAGACAAAATACGAAATATATCATAAATTATATCCATCATTCCGTCGAGTCAACTACAAAACGACGATTAACAACATCAGGATGCTCATTTCAGCTAAGTGCGAACTATTATGGACTACACTACTGAGTGCAATCACTCTTTCTGCTTTGACATAGATCTTTGCAACCGATGGCTGCAGGATATTTTGCTTAAATAAGTAGAACTTCAATCTTCAATCAAAAAGAAAGTCTTTGTAGACTTCCAACCACTATCATGGTAAATAAACTCATTTAATGTTCTATTTTTCTCAAACTTGCTTTAACAAGTTTATTGTTACACTTTTTAATTTATTTAATTCATTAATGATCAATATAAACGAGTTTTGCCTTTAAACGAGGTTTTTATCTTAATATTTGTTTTTTGACTTAAGCAGTTGAAGTTAGCGTAGTTGATATAAAACTGATAAGCCGGAGTCAATTTGACTTTACTCAATTTTATGTTTATATGAACGTTATTATTATACTACAATAGTCAAAATGATCTGCTTTACGATTGAAAAATTGCATTGAATCAAAAATGTTTATTGAGAAAAATAACTAAGGCTTACATACATCAACATCTTTCATTTAAACTATTAATTGTATGGTAATATTCTCTAAAAATTTCTAAAATTTTATCCATAATCACCAAAAGATATCCCTCTTCCAAATCGAGAAATTCTTGGTCAT
>JBBMKC010221849.1:0-12159 GCA_037834085.1 Bipalium vagum
TTTTAATATCTGGAAAATATTATTAAAATTGAACGAACTCTTTCACAACATATATATTTTTCGCTAAAGAACTATTCGGTTGTCCCGAAAGTCTTCAGTTTTAGCCCAATGAACGATGTTAATAATTTTCTTGCCTGTATGAGTGCAATGTCGAAACCGTTAATGTATTTTTTTTATCGTAGTACATATACCAATATCCATATTGTACAAATATTTCACTTTTTTTATATACTCAGTTAACTCAAAGTATCAATATTTGAAACATGCTCCGCGAATTAAATGAAAGCAATCCATCTTTGGAAAACCTGATAACCGGTGAAGAAACATGGATTGTATACAATAATGTGCAACACAAAAGATCATGGTCAAAGTCCGGTGAGATCAATCAAAGAATATCAAAACCTGATAGCCGCCATAAAAGTTATCTATGTGGTGGGATTAAAGAGTATTATATACTTTGAGGTCTTAACATTTAATAAGATAATTGATTCAGATGTATACTGCCAACAACTATAAAAATTAAACAATTGTTAGCAGCAAAAACACCCAGAATTGGTAAATCGTGCACGTTTTGTGTTTAATCACTGTGAGATAAATTGAAAATTAGTCGGGGGATGTAGCGACAACACAATTCCCAATACTTCTTTGGTCACTCATCAGAAATTGGTGGAACTTGGTTGGAATGTACTGCCATATCCCCATCATATAGTACTGACATTGCACCAACAGATTACTATCTAAATTTATTGAAAAAACAATTTCTATTAATAAAAGCTCAATGGAATCTTAAATTTGTTGTTGTGTACCAATTTAATATTAAACTTTATTTAAAGTTCCAAAGTGAACAAATTGTCAATCACGAAGATAGCTGATTATCTGGAAAAGAAATTGCAGAGTAAATGGAACTCAGAACTTATAATCACTGAATTTCTCAAAATTTCTCAAATGACATTTAGGACAAAAGTAAAAATCTGAGATTGGAAGAAAAAGGAAAGCTACATAGAACCATTGGAAAGAGCCATTATATAGATCTCATAATTGATCCCACAGAGAGAGATGGTATTTTGTCATTCAGAAAACTAAGTTATACAAAGAATTTCAGCAATTTGCTGGGTATCTGCCATTATTACTTCAGATTTATTCAGAATAAAAGCAAAAATGTTTGAGAAAATCTGCGGCCGTTCAGAAATAAAGTTGATATGGAAAGCAGAAACTGACGAAGTTTTCACAGAACTTAATGCAGCTTTGACTTGTGCTCCGTTTTCCAGATCTATTTAAACCTTTTATTCTAGACACAGATGTCAGTTTGATGCCATTGAAGATGTGGTATCTCAAAGAGATGAAGTTGGAAGAGACCGTGTGATTGCTTATGGTTTTCATTCAATATCCAGTCATGAAAAAGGATATTACATAACAAGGAAAGAGCTACTATCGATACTTTATTTCACAAAAAATTTCAAGCATTATATCTATAGAAAATAGTTCACTTTATGAGCCGATCACAAACAATTACATTTAGGATGACAAAAAAACCAAATTAGTTCACAGTTCCAGACATGGATCAACTTTTTAAGTAGTTTGGGTGTAAAAACAGAATACAGAAAAGGGAAAAGAGCATCAAAATGTGGATACTATCAATAACGATTTGTAATTGGTGCTCACAATGTTTATTACAGCATGAAGATGCTAAAATTGGAAAAATAAAAACGCGTGCGCGTAATACATTAGAAATAACAGAAGGGAATAATATGGATCAATGGCAACAGAATAGCCCAGAGATACAAAATGGAAAATTGGAGATACCCGAAAGATTTTCTTGAACAGGTACACAAAAGTATTTCACGTTGTGGAGCAGAAAAAGTGGCCAGATATGTAACACCGAACTTTGATATGAAGAAATTGTGAGAATATAAAAGAGAAGTTATACAGCAATATATATGTTTGTCAAAAATCAAAGACGGTGATAAAATTTTCGGAACAGAACTGTTAAAACGATTTATGATTGATATTTTGTGGACCTTTTATGGAAAACTTAAAAGGAAAAAATAAAATTTGGCAAAGTAGGCTTATTAGATTAATTGCAATTCCAAGACAAGACGAGTGAACAATAATAAGTTCAATTCGAAAAGCACGTGTTTTGATTTTTGGAACTCCTTAAGAAATTTATGTAGATTGTGGAAAAGGATTTGATTCAAAGGTAACAAAAATGTTCATAGAAGGTATGAATGCAAAAGTATATTTTTCCAGTCCTTATCACCACTGCATAAACGGGTCGATCGAAAGGCAATTTCGGACTGTAAGTTAATGCTTGTAACAACTCTTAAAGAAGACAAATCTGAAAATTTCGAAACTAAATTTCAAGAAGTTGAGTTTACTTTAAATGCAAGTTACCAAAAATGGTTAGGATGCTCTCCAGCAGAAAAAGTTGTCGAAAAAAATGACTATCAGCAGATCACAAAAAGAAATATTAGATTCTATAAACTACACAAAGACACCTTAAAATTGGAAAACAAGTCTTTGAGGAGATGGAAAAGAGAAAGAAAAATCAGGACAAATTTTAAGGTCCTTTTGAAATTTCAATGAAAATTCATGAAATACGTTAGCATCTCTAAGGTAGTCACGATCAGGAATTTGAAATAAATGCAGAGAGGATATGACGTTTTCATTAAGGAGGGGGATATAATATAATTAAAAATTAATAAATATTTATTCAGATTCATTTATCTCATAATTAAAGTTGTTTTAATTATTAGTTGGAGAAGTTTGGCAGATTTTAATAAATAAATGATAAAAGAAGAAAATTCGTCTTTTACTAACGATTTCTACTAAGCCTCAAAATAAAACGGAAAAAATAATAATGTTAATTTTTCAAAATATTCATGTTTTATTGATTTTATTTTTTCCTTTCTTTCCATTTAACCATATAAATGTGTTGATTAACAAGTGTTAATTAAAACAATATATATCTATATATATTTACAGGGACGATTCAGGTAATAAAAAAATCAATAAACAAAAAATGTAAATATTTTTTAATAATAAAAAATAATAAATAAATACATTAAAAAACATTGTCTTAATAATTAAATAATCTATTTATAGATAAAACCATTTATTATTTCACACAATTGATGAAAAATAGAAAATAATTAAAAATCGATATTTTCTAAAAAAAATTTAATCAAAAATATTTTTTAAAATAATAATTAATAATTGATTAAAAAATACCCAAATCGAAATTGTACATGGAATAGGACATGAGAATGTTGAAAAGCGATGTCAGATTTTCATTTTCTTCACTGTAAAAGTCCATCGATCGATCGGTTCTGACGGTATCCTTTTCTGAAGAACAAAATATGAAAATATTTTATTTGCATATTTAGGGATCAGTATACGACGAATGTCAACCAAAAAAACCTATACCGATTAACGCTTTCCGTTCTCGGAACTGACTGAAGCGTTGTTCTTGCTCTTTGAAGACGTTGCGCCACTGAATTTTGAGTTTTTCATAAGTCTCGCTGGAAAAGGGACAGAAATAGAAAAGAAGCAATCAATAAAAAACGTTGACACCTCTTCGATCTGATCATTTGGTGATTTTGTTCCAAACTTTGGCTCCACATGTAATAGTTGAGTAAATATTTCCACACAACCGGCCTCAGTGATTTTTCTACACCCTGGTAAAAATACCAACCAAGTAGAGGAAAATTAATTTTTCTTTTCAAACGATAATTACCCCTCGAAATATCTTTTCCAACAATACCTTAACTTGTACCACCTTTCCATCGGGCGACATGAACTTCTTCCATTCAAACTCGTCCAAAGGGCGAAAACGCTTTGTAGGCTCAATATGGGGAAAAATCAATCGAACAGGCTGTAACAACAGAGTTTTCCGGAAGGGGGTCAGAGAAAATTAATCAATCCGTACTTTGGTGACTATTTCGAAACCGGATTCACAATCTTCTCTACTGAACAGTTTCGGAGTTTCGATGGGAATGCCAAAAGAGTCTTCTCGCAGAATATCTCGGATGACAGACGGACCGGAACAATCAGGAGCCAGAGCTCTGGTGAATTGATTGGTGATATTGGCACCAATTTGTGCCAATCCTGATAGAAAAATACGTTGATTTTTGTGTGCAGATTGATTGATTTTTTTGTTTGAGATTGTTTTTGAGATCAATAATTTCGGAACAATCGATAAAAAACTAGATCCAACTTTTTCAAAGATAATTTTGGGTTTAAAATGAGAAAAAATATTCACCTCAATCACATAGAGATCAATGGGTATTAAATTTAAGAACTGGTCTTGATTATTTTGTTAAGAATCAATTCATTACGGTCTAATTAAAATTGTTCCTATTTTTCAAGGGAAAAAGAGAGCTGGTTTGAATAATTTTTTAATAGGTAAAATAATTTCTTTTCAATATTCATATATTTTAAAATCAAAGATTTTTAAAAAATTATCTGATAATAATAATCTTTCTTAAAAATTGATCTGTTTATTGATTAAAAGTAAGATTGAAAATAATCTTTACACGTTGACATAAGAAAAAAAGTGTATTATGAAAAAATGACCATCGTCAAATAAGAACTGAGAATTATTCGAACAGAACCGAACCGAAAGAAATTGATGTTTCAGATTATTAATATTTACTGTCGTCGGAATTTTGTTTATTTATTTATTGTTATTATTGTGATAAATATTGATCTAATGGTAATTTCAGTCTTTTAAAAGAATATCAATTTTTAAATTTAAATCAATGAATAAAATGTTTAGATTTATTTTCGTAAATATTCTTATTCATTTGTTTACATAAATACTTTCAATTGACTCAGTAAACATAAATCAATAAATAATTCGAAATTTCATAATTAAAATTAGTACTTATTTAAAAAATCAAAGGAGTTTTATATATAAAATTCTTTATTATTTTTTTGTATTATTTACAATAGACTTATAATTTTAATTTAAATCAATAATAAGTGAGATCGTCACTAATTATATTAACTAATTATAATAATCACAGGTGATATTTTTCACTGATAATTATCGCAAACTAAATTTAACATGTATTTTGCATCATAAAAACTTTAATTTTGTACTATTTTGTTAATATTATCTGTTAGCTGCGATTTCAACAAACTGGGGAATAGGCTTTAAGTTTTTTTATTAATTAAAAAATAGTAACACATAAACAAATTCAATAACAAAAATAGCCTTTTTATAAAAATTATTACATGTAATAATATTTTAAAATTGGAATGAAATTAAAATATTAAAGCACTTTATAAAAGTGAAAAATTCTAAAATTTTTAAATTAGAATTAAATTAAATAATAAATAAAATAATAATAAAAGTTTGTCTACATCAACTAAAAAAATAAAAGATAATAACAATAATATTTTTATTTTAATATATTTATAAATAAATTATATTAACTTAAAGATTAATAAAAATATAAATTACTTATAATAAAATATTTGGATCATTTTCTTTTTATGACAGAAATGATTACCAAGTCTTTTTTTGATCGGTATGATACACCAAGTCTCTTGTTTAACCGATATATATATATATACTTAAGTATATATATAATCAATTTTGTCATGTTTATAATAAAGAAATGAATATTAAATTATAAACAGTATAGTAATGGGTTTTTAAGAGAAAACAGTCTGTGATTACTATCAGGTAATTTATCATTGCTTTTAATTAATATTAATGCTTTTAGATAAATGCGGTGCTTGTGGCTCGTTATTCAAGGAATGCACATCAAAAGGAAATACTGATTGTGTTTCGTGGCGCTGCTACACGAAAAATCCAAAATTACAATAGATCCTTTTTTGAGAAATTTAAAAAACCTTTAAATAAATGTGTCCATTTATTACATTTATGAGCCCTAGGCAGATCACAAAAGTCAGCTACTGAAGACAAGAGCGTTTCAATATTTGTCGTTATTAATTTCTATGCAGAAGTGAGGGAAAAATGTGATATTTTTTCTTGAAAAATTTCAATAAAAATAGGCGGACCCAAACGAGCATGGCTCCGTTATAATGAATACCGAATGGAGAGCCTGTTCCAAACTGTCCAAAGATGAAAATTATGCTCATCAACTACAAGATGAATAGAGAGACTTAAAAAAATCCGTGATTTATTGATAAATATTTGACAATTTTATCGTCTAAAATAACTCACGTGAGACAGACGACCGATTCTCATTGCATACCAAAAATAAAATGAAAAATTAAAATTGAAAAGTGCCCGGATCAAATTATTATTTTTCACACTTTCACATTCTGATCGCTGATCGGTTTCCGGGAAACTTGTTTCTTTCGATCGGGATTTGAGTAAACTTTATTGATTAATGGAAATATTTGTTTTATATAATTGATATAATCCAATTATTACTATTTGATGTTATATTCATTGAAATATTATTTTTAATAAAATTATTATTAAGCATCCGATTATTACTTAAGGGTTTTATTTAGAAAATTATTATTTATTACTTTTACATATTATAGGTATTATTATTATAATTATAATAATAATTATTTGTATAATTATTATTATTAATCATAATTTTGGAAATTGTTTTTATTATTGAAATATTACACCAAAATAATTAATCCAGTTTTCAGAACAATTATTGGCTAAATATTAAATCTATAAAACGCTATAAATATCGATGTATCACCTGTAACAATTTGTTTTTTAACATTGGTACCATTGATCGTATATTTTGATCCCTGCGACTTTTTCGTACTACCGCTCTGATCTCCATGGTCACTCTTTGGTTCTGTGAGATATAAATACATTTCTGTGGGTGACCTGGAATGAATTTTAGTTTTTAATTTAGAAAAATGAAGTTGGAATGGAATTTAAATAATTATTTTTTAAATTAGTCAGAAACCGCTGATCAGGAAACATCAATCAAATGGTGTGACATTGGGTCATCTGAAAATCATTGGACTGTTTCAAGTCTGCTTTAACCTTTCTAGAAAAACTTAAAACAACTTCACTGAATATCATTGAGGACTATTGGCTTTGACAATTAATAAAAATTTTATTACTTTTATTTCGTTTTCAACTATCATAAAAAACGGCATTACTTATGACTCGCCCTAATATTTAATTTTAACCATAATTGATAAAAACAATAAAAGTGAAATTGAATTTATAATTTTAAAAATATTATATTAGGTAACCAATAAAGTTCGTGCGGTCTTTTTAATATCGCCTATTATGATAGATTTTATTGATAGGAATTATTTATATTGTTTTATTTCGGTTAGGTAATATTTCTTCTTTCAACTGATTTTAAAAAAATTTAGAAAAGATTTTTTAAAAAGTTCAATTACTTAGTCAAAATGGCCTCCCAATAACATCACTTTATTTTGACTTCGAAAAGATGACATCATTTCCGAGCTGAGCTGTTAATGATAAGCGGATTAGACAATTTTTCAAGCTTTTCGAAATACGCAAGTATCTTAACGTGTCGGGATGTTTTAGTAACAGTTTTAGAGGTCAATAAAATTTTAGAATCTTTGTGCAATTCTCTCATCTTTACTTTCCGAATTCGTTTCTTCAAGTCACTTGCTTTTCTTTCTTGTCGTCGATAGTTTGAGGAACAGAAAGTGTTGAAACATCTTTCTTCTTACTGTTGGAAAACAAATTCCTTCTAGTTGACCTCAAATTCTGTTCATCGCACCATTTCTTCTTTCATTGAACGCTTTTCCTCATCCATTTTAGTACAAATTATCATTTTACCCAATCATTCTTAACGTGCGCTTTTATCAAAACTGAAACGATTGTCATTAGTTTCCTTAAACATTCAAAATCACATAGTTGTTTGACTGTAAAAAAGTTCTGCTATTATCATTATTCCTGTTGATATCAAAGGTTTTCATAGCTTTACTAATTTTCATCACAAATCGGAATTATCAAAATTTTTTTAATTACCAAACTGAGGACCCTTCAAATCCGTATTTTTAAAAAATATATTGAATAGATTTAATTTTAAAATTTAATTATTGATTTTATCAGAAATGAATTGTGTATTCGAAATTTAAGTTGTGAAGCATACATTAATTTTATTTAAATATTAAAATAATTTATCTTAATTAATTTAATAATCAGAGAAATTGATAAATTAACGAAAATCGATTTTTAAAAATAGATCAGTAAAAATAAACGAATTCTAAAATGACAATAACCGTAAAATGAACAGAGAAAAATAAAAACGCAATCGAATAACTTTGTTATTGTCAGATAATTTTCCAACTTCCCCATCAAAGCGCTCGTTCCTCCGTCTTGAAAAATCATCATCGGATATTGAGACCCATCACGCATAAAAAATACCATGTAGGAGCTGCAGTCTTTAACTGTCAAGTGGCACCTTTTAATTGAGTGCAATCGATCAATGTCCAAACCGAATGGCCGAACACCTTGCGCATTTTTACCTGAAATTGCAATAACCATTTCAACAGTCCAATATAATGCTAGACTTTTTTCGCAAGGCTTCCAATTTATAACTTTTTCTATTTGGATTTGGCCATCTGGTTTTGTGATTCTCTATTGTATATCAAAACTTAGATTTTATCTGACAGTATCTATTTACATATTCCACGAAGGACATAGTTCCTTTAACTTCTTTATCGTATTGATTTGTTTGATTATCAAAAAGTAAAATATGTACATTTTGATTCTCGTATATTATTCCAATCTCCTAGATATAATAATATATTAATAAATGATTTCTATAGAAAAAAATTCAAAGTATATTATTTTAAAACAAACAAGTCTAATTTTAAAAAATTATTAGTTTAATTACTGTATATAAACAATTTTAAAACATCTCAAAGTAAGTTAAGAATTTTTTAGTTACAATATAACTTTGGTAATAATCCATAAAATAAATACAAACAAATAACTATAATTATCATAAAAAATGAAAATCTAAGATATAACATATATTTCTAAAATAAGATTATTTCCCTCCGATAGACAAAAAATTTGAGTCTTGCGAATTTCATTTCAAAACTATATGCATCAATTTAGAAAAAAATGAAATGTGCTATGGAAGACTGTGGAAAAGGATATAGGAACATTGAAAGTAATATGCAAACTTTGAAAGCGCATTATCAAACACACCACAACATCGAACTATCTACTAGTCAAATTAAATACTAGTGCATATGCAACGAAATCTTATTCAAAAAGCAGCTGTCAGAGCATCTGCAACAAGACGAAGGAGAAACCTTACCAAAAAATGACTTATCCACATATATATCACTTGATAATAGTATATCTCAAGAAACTAGATTGTCAGAGTGACTATCAAATTATGATATTGAAGCATTCATTCTGACTAATGTGACCCAAAAATACCTGAGTCCAGAACCAGCATTGGCGCATACTTTGATCAATCAATTGGAACGGCAACCACTGGTTGCTTTTCATGGCAGATAATGATAAAAAATCTCACTGCTGCTGGATCCACTGCGACCTTCAAACTTTAAACGACAACAGGATTTCCACAAAAGGCTGAACAGAATAATAAAGAAATTGAATAACTTCTTTGATGATGCAAACTACATAATATTGAAATGAAAGACAATTTTGGACACCCGTTGCAAGAAAATATGTACAATTGTGGTGTCTTTGTATGTCAATACACAATGGAATGTGTAAAATCAAATTATAGAATAAAGTTCGACAAACCAAACTGTGAATATATTAGGTGTCAGAAAGTAACCTCGTTTTTCTAATTGTTAAAATTATTTGATAAGTATTGACAATTTTATTGTTGTTTTAATAATATTGATGTAGAAATATTTAAAGCGCAATATTTGAAGTATAAGAAATTATATATATATTTTTGATTATAATTTTTATAATTCAGTGGCTACATTTGTCCTGACTGAGCAAAATGTCCGAAATTGACTCCTGTAGGAATATCTCTGTGGATCTACGGCCACACTAGCTGCCGCTAATATTAATGACATAAATAAAGAAGCCATTAATATTCGCCAAGCACAGGAATGATTTGCCAGATTCAGGTCTGGTGGCTTCAACCTCAATGACCATGAAAGAAGTGGACGTCCACCAACGACTGACGACGCAATACTGGAAGAATTCATAGGTAGCGATCCACGATTAACGACTGAACAGATGTCAAAAACCCACGGCTGTAGTCCTAATGTCGTTAAGATCCACTTACATATGATTAAAAAGTCATATAAAACAGGTGTCTGGGTACCCATGAATTGACCGGGGAAAAAAGCTGTTAAACTATCTGTTTGTCAATCACTCAGTCTGAAGAACAACAGTGATCCGTTTCCTCAAACGTATTGTCACAGGTGACGAAAAGTGGATTCAGTACCACAATCCAAAAAAACAAAAGCAATGGTTATTTCCATGTGAAACCCAGATTCCAACACCAAAACCATTCATCCTAAAAAGGTTATGCTTTGCATTTGGTGGGATTGTCGTGGGGTAATCTATTTGGAATTGCTCGAATCAAATCAGACAATTGATGGCAACAAATAATCAATTTGGCAAATTAAATGAGAACTTGATTAAAATTCGTTCAGCTTTCGTCAACAGAAAAGGTGTCATTTGTCATCAGGACAATGCCAGGCTACACACCTCGAAGATCACATCTAAAAAAATTAAAGACTTAGGATGGGAAGTTATGGCTCACCCACCATATAACCCAGACATTGGTCCAGCAGATTTTCATCTCTTCTGATCTTTGCAGCACTTCTTTTCTGGAAAAAGATTTCAAAATAGAAATCAGATCAAGAATGAGATCTAATTATTTATTGAATATAAATCTTCCTCGTTCTTTGAAAAATGGATGAAATGCTTGGTTGACAAGTGGCAGGCTATAATAAAAATTAATGGCGATTGTGTGATTGATTTATAATAAATTTATTTGTAAAAATTTGTAAAATAAAATTTTGTGATAAAAACAAGATTGCTTTCTGACTTACCTAATATCAGACGATATATCCAAGAATTGTCTCAGTCAAATGAAAACAAGAAAGCTGTGATAAAATAGAATTTTAAAACATCTTAAAGTAAGTTAAGATTTTTTTGTTACAATAATAACTTTGGTAATAATCCATAAAATAAATGCAAATAAATAAGATGAAGCCTTAGCAGCTGTAAATGTATATTTTGAAGAACTTTCAAAAAGTCATTTTAGGAATGAGAAAAATAAATTGTTGTTTTTTATTTTTGTTTATGAAATTTTCAATTAGCACCGGAAAATTTCAATAATCAATATTAAAATAATTTTTGTTTATTATCGATCTAAATTATTTACATTAAACTGAGACATTTTCATTTCAATTATATTTATCTTAAGGAAGATAAGAACAAGTTTTTCTTGTGTCAAGTTCTAATTTAGTTCCTTATCACGGTGGTTTATTTGTTAGTTCACAGCATAAGGTTGGTGCAAAAATAATGGCCGATTTTAAGCAAATATTTTAAAACTTAGTAATTCAGTCCAAAAAAAAAACGTTATTAATTAAAATATAATTCTTCGAATCAAGACACTTCTGCCAATGCGGAATAAGCATATTTATTTCAACTGCATATAATTCAGAACTTCTGTAAGCAACAAAATCCAGGAAAGTGTTCTTCAGATCCTCTTTATTTATGAACCGTTTCTAACGCATAAATAACTCCTGTTGCTTGAAAAGGTAAATCTGATAGAGAATATGGTGAATATGGTACATGATCAAGAGTTTTATAACCAAGATCATAGAATTATGAGGCAGGATAAAAGTACTTCCTCCTGAAATTTTATATTTAGATGATTAATTTTATTTTGAATTTTTAGTGCATTTTCCAGTTCACGGTCACTTAACCGATTTGGTTTCCTTTGATCATCTGCACTGTCAATGGAATGTTAACATCTATTGATTTCCAATCAAATTATTTGTTGGCGCAAACCTGCCCCCTAGCGTATCTGACCTTAACTAAGGTTGCTATGGGCTTAACTATTGAGGTCGCACCCAAAAACACTAAAAACAATATATCTGAAAATATATTGATAAAATGAGGGTAAGACCTTTGTAATTACAACAACAAACTGCAACAGGCAGTCACCTCAAACAAACTGCAACAATCGGCAGTCAAACAAAAAAAAA
>JBBMKC010221860.1:0-12159 GCA_037834085.1 Bipalium vagum
ATTATTATTATTATTATTATTATTATTATTATTATTATTATTATTATTATTATTATTATTATTATTATTATTATGGAATATTAATGAATTCAGTGCCATTGTTAGATTTGAAGAAAATCTGCCAAAATATTTCTCCCATCGAAATTTCTGAATAAGAAAAAATTGGCATTATTTATAACCTCGCCTCCAAGTGAATTCCTTCCCATCTATGCCTCAGTAAATCCTTCTTTTAACTAATTAAAATGGCGGAATAATTTTTATTTTTACATCAACTCTATGAGGTCTTCAATCGTTATACAAAAAAATTGTAATGATATTTTGATCATTTAAAATCTTTTCTTTTTATTACTACGACGACGATGACGACGATGGTGATGATTGCTTCACTTTTCATTATAATATGATCTGATTTGGCTCAGTGAAACTTTTCACGACTCGATGATCACAGACAATACAATTTTCATGACAAAGTGGTACGGTACAATTGTGTAATAGAATACCAGTGAACAAATGTCCAGTCTTCTACCAGCTTCTGGACATTAAAATCAGATGAAGCTCCATCTCCGCAACAATGGAAATCAATTATTAAAGCCAGTTTCTTGTCTGGATTGTTTACTGAGATTCTGACTGTTTTCTTTTTCTCTGATTATTATCAATGTATACCAACAAAGTCCCACCTCTCAGTACCAAATAATTAATGATTCTCTCTAGTAGGACAATAAAACCTCAGTTCTAAGTTAAAGAAACAAGTCAGTTAATTTGAATAAGTCTTGCATCAGTTGTCTTATATATATATTAAGAGTGGAAATATCATTATTTTGTGGCCACTACATCATTATATCTACCAGATTTATAATTCAAATCTTTTTTTCATAGCATTCTCAAACTCAGAAAATGTTCTCACTATTATCTTCTTTTAGTCTAAACACACAGGATTGTATTATGGGATCTATTAATATTATTATAAGTTTCGATTAAAATATTTAATTCAGTCAAACTATTAAGTTGTCCAGTATAAAATTTCGGATTTTTATATCAATTTTAAATTAAAATTTATCAATAATTTTGCATTTGAATATTTGTTTATATTTATATCAAATTAAAGATGGATTTTCAAACTTTATCGACTTCAAATTATTTTACATGGTGCACTAGTAGAATTTGCGCATAATATAGAGTCCAGAAGAATATCTCTAAAAACTATAATTTTAGAGATTTACTCGAAATTTCACAAACATCAGTAACACTAAACATCGGAGGTTGTAATTATTCAATTAACCTATAATCAGCATCAATGACAACATCTACATGACTCCTGAAACGATAAAAGACAATTGTAACAACACCAGGAGACAAATTTTGAAATACTTAGTATATTCTATTTCCCAGGTTCTCTTTGTATTTCAGAAAGTCTTACTTGCTATCGCTTCAACCGCGCCCCTTATATAATAGTCAAGCGGGTTACAATTAGGAGAGTTTTCTAATCAGAGGGGCCCAAAAAATGTTTTAATAATTATGTATATCTTGTGTAAAATGAAATATATTTTATATATAATCACTGAACAATAACGAAGCATTATCTAACCACAATTTCGTTATACCTTGTTTAAATCAGCTAACCTGAAGGTAAAAATCAACACGGAACCCTCACCATTATGAATAACAATACTAGTCCTCTTGTAACCAGATTTACCAATTCTTTCGTGTGTTAGAATATAGTCAAGCATATCGCGCACTTACCTTACTCGATTGACATGATTCTGGTGGATCGTTTCACATTTCATAATTTGGAGTCAAGCATTCAACTGCGATCTCAAAGTACTAATGTTCCTAGAACAGTTCGTGGGAGAGACAATCTCACTATCACCATTTTATGTCAGGGTGAATATTTGAAGTGAATATTGGTCATAACATGTTGTAAGATTACATATATTACTGTTTTCCATAAATGAGGCGAAGGCGTATCCGTAAAACCCATTTTCCCAATTTCAAATACAATAATATAATTTCCATACATCTTTAATTAAAACTGTTCCGCTATCACTTTTCATCCTCCCAATGTAATATGCGTTTATATCAACTCTTTTTACTCGCTCCAATCAATAACCTACTCTTTTACAATCAATGTTTTTGCACGGCCTTTTTCGCTGTAATAACAACGTCCGCCTCATTGAGGGAAAATAAAAGGCCTGGCTCTGTCACATTCTTAACATCTCTTTTACTTTCGTAATAAACGTGCATTTGTTCGTGTGATATTTCCTTTTCCAAAACGATTTCCGTGTCTAAAAAGTAGAGTTCTCATTTGAAATGATTTTATTGATGAATATTCTCCCCGTGAGGAAATTCTCTGTCAATCAATGTAACTTTCCTACGCAAAATCGGTTCGTGATTCTCATAAACAGTTTTGCCCTTGAAATATTTTTAATATTAATTTAAGACGAAGTTTCTGTTTTAATTCTCTAATCATTGTGCGAAGAGATATTTGCTGTGTCAATCAATTAAAATTGAATCATTCCAAATATGCCCATCTGTCCCTATATCTCTCTCTCGCTCTTTCGACCATTGGGTTTTTTTTCAAAAGTTTTTCAAATAATGCATTTCAATAAACCTTTCAAAAATTTAAACATTCTGAACATTTTTCTCTTTGCTCCTAAAATCGATTGGTTTCCCTTTGAGAGAAACAATTGGAAATATTTTCGTTGTATAAAAATTTGACGTTTTTTTTTATTTTACTCTTTTAAAAAATTTCCAGTTTTTTTGTAATATGTTCCTTTTAATTAATGTTGTTGATTGTCAATGGTATCTTTCACAGTATATGTTGAAATCATCGAAAAAGAAAACCTGGAAATATAATCTAATCAATAAGAAAAATATCTTGATTGGTTTTTTCTAAACGGAGTTTTTATTTTAAAAAAAAATAGCATTCCTTTTCGTTATAATAACTTTACCAACAAATTTAATTAACGCCTTTATAAGGATTGACTCGAACAATTAGTGTGGATGGATTTTTTTCTTAATAAGGATAGGATATCACACCAAATTAGATGCTTATTAAATGTTTATGATTAAAAGTTTTAAAAATTATTAAAAAAAGACAACTGAAGAACATATGTAACTCGGCAACCACATTATTTATGTTTTTATTTTTATATATACATTTATTATTTTCATTTATTATTAATTATTTAATTTTTTCAAATGTACTTCAAATTTAATTTTCAATTTTATAAATTTTATAAAATAATAATTATTTTAAATTTTTTATGAATTAATTTGAAAAATATGATTATAATTATTAATATTAATAAAAAATAATTATTAAATATTATTAAAAAAATATACGTAATTTTATTAAATCTATTTTTTATTTATTTATTTTACATCAGTTAAAACAAATACTGAGTATTGATATCTTATTGATTTATTACAATATTGCTTTACAGTTTTATTTTCAATGAAAAATACGCAATATTTTTAAAAGTAATTAATCTATAACAAAACGATGGGAACCAAATCCCATACTGTATATTATTCAAATATTACCAATAAATTATTATATTTTATATTTAATTAATTTATTATAAATAGTTTTGCTTATTTATTGATTTTCTCCACCTTTTACAGTAAAAATCGAGAATTTTCTCACGAATATTTTTCAATGATGCAGTATCGATTTCTTCAGTTTTAATAAATGCTCTTCTTTACACATACTTAGCTTGACTGTGATTTTTTATGGAACCCTTTACTTCTCGTCCCATGTTCTTGTACCTCTTTCTCTAGTCGAAACTTTTTTAATTATTTAAAATAAAATAAATCATTAATTTTTTATTAGTTTTTTCAGAATACTCTTTCTTTTTTTAAATTGGATTCCTGATTTACTCTGAAAACTCTAAAAATTAATCAATTTTTTTAAAAAATCTTTAGGAAATAATAAGTCCTATGTTCATTATTATCCAGTCTGGGTGGGGTATTGAATTGTGTGTTTTCCTACAAATCTTCATACTTCTCTTTCTTAAATGAAACTATCTAGTGATTCTAAAATAATTGAGAAAAAAATACATTTAAAATAAGATTTAAATCTTATTTTATTGGAGAAGACCTTTTTAGTTGGAAAGAGGAGACCGGCTGACTTTCGAAGTCATCTTTTATAATAGTAAAAATATCATTATTCCGAAATTTTCTTTCGCCCAGCGAGACCGAGAGCCGGAGTGGACGAGAAAAACAGCAGTGTCAGTTATTGAAAAGTGGAAGATTTGCTCACTGCTCTCACTTCCTCGTTTAGTTATCTCTTTAATTATTTACAGATTATTCTTGTTTGGAATTCGTGTTACTACTGACCAGAATTATTTCAATATTCACTGCATACCATCACTCTTTGCTTCTTTGATGTTCGTTTACCACTGAATCCACATTCGTTTCTCTCTCTGTTCTTTCTGTCTTTCGTCCTTTCTCTCCCTCTCGACTCACAGAGATTTGTCTCGAGAGATTTGTTCAAGAAATATTACGAGAAACATTAATTGGTTTCAAGAGAAACAGTTTATAAGAAATGCAAAATTGGAATTTTTCTCAAGTTATTGCCCTCTATTTACTTTATATCCCTTTTCAATTTGGAATTCATCAGTGGCTGTGTGTCTCGGCGTATTCCTTTTGGATTTTTCTCCCTTTTTTAAAGAGTTTCCCTCTTTGCAGCTGAATAATTCATCGTAATAGATTCTTGCAACAATAGAACTGATGACAGATAACGGTACAATGACCTTTTACTAATACAAACTTGTGATAGTGAACAGTTAATGATATCACAGATGAAGATCTCGTTGACCTCTGTTGTAAGTGAGGTGGTGTTAAAAATGAGATGGTTCACTGTACTTAAATTTCCCCGGAAAATTGCTGATGACCTGGTGGAATTCGTTGCATAGGCAAATGAGTTGAGATAATATTTAAAACATCCTTTACGAAAGTAACAACTAAAAAAATATGATTGTCATTTTTTTTAGTAAAAATCAAGATAAATTTTTTAAAAAACAGTTTCAAGCAAAAAACTGTTCTCCCTTTGATCCAACTTCGACGTCTACTGCGTAATTTTAAGATTGCATGCGCCTAAAGTTTTCGTTCTTCTTTACAAAGACCTTGGTGAAGTGAGAATTGATATCTTCTTTGAATCGAATATTTTGTCATGCAAAATTTTCTAGTGACTGAGACTATTAAAATTTCGAGCGAGTCATTAAAAGTTTCTGAGGATTGTCGTTGGGTTACTAATAGACTATTCCTTTACTGTTTGCCGTGCCGATTTCTTCAGTTTCCCACTCATTTAAGTTCTCCAACTGACGGCAGTCAAACTATGAATAAATGATTTGGTTCTTTGCAATCAGCTCGAAAATTGTAACTGAATTTTCCTACCATACAAAGAGGATCCCTTTCTTTACACGGATTCCAGCGTTTGGTATGCTTTGAAATAATTCATCCCTCATACTCCATAAAAAAGTGGTATTTAAAATTTTACACCTAAAAACAATTTGATATAATTTAAAGATTGTCCATAAATCAAATCGGAATATCGATTGTTTTAATGGATATTGAATTAATAATTTAAAACTATCTTCATTTCTTTGCATTAAGTCTATCACATTGGCATGGCAAAGAAAGACCAACGTTCCGAACAGTGTAACAGAACATGCAATTATAAATCTTTGCAAACGTTAATTTCAGGACAGATTTTAGTGACAATTAGAAATAAATAAATTATAAATAAATATTAATTATTAACTTCTCGTCTTTTTTCCCACTTTATTATTATTTTCTTTTTTCATTGACACATCGCTCTGCCGCGGCCTCGTTTTCAAACCTGTTTCTGTGATATCATTTATTTGCTTGAGGGGAAAATATTCTGAGAATATTCTTCTTTCTTCGTTGGCCTTGTGACGTAGTTGGACAGAGCGTTCATCGCTGCAATTCATCTCAGTTCAAAATGAAAAGCCAAGCTCGTTCCCCCTGGCTCTTGCTCTTCCACCTTCTTTTTTTCTGTCCAATAATCGCTGAGTCCTTAATCTGCCACTTTCCTGCTAAAAGGAAAGTTCATCATATGTAAATATTACAATGATATCATAAACTGCACATGATGATGATGGTGATGTTCCTTTTTCCGTCACGATTGGTCACAATCACCTCTCTAATGAAATCTAATAATAGAAGTTCATCAGATTTATTTCATAGGTCACTTTCATGGCAGATAAGAGCCAAGGGATGAAGTGTTGTCGTAGTGGTGTTGTAGCATGGTGATTTTTTCTATTATTGGCAGTAAAATGTAGTTACAGTGGATCTGACTCAAATTTATTAATTTTATGATTATTAATTTCTTTTTTATTATTAATTTATGTTTTAAATTTATTTTTTATTATCATTATATTTATGTATTATTATTATTATTTTAGTTTTTGTTATTTATTTTATTATTTTAATCTCCCTTTTTAAATAATTTTTAACGACAAAAATAAATCAAATTTTCTCAATTTTTCCGTCAAAAAAATTACGGTTTCTTGATAATATTTTTGAGTAAACGTTTTTACCTTTTTACAGATGTCACTGATCTGATCTAAGTGACCTTTATTGTGTTTTTCTGAAACACTTTATATTTATCAAAAAGAGAACATGCTTCGAAACTCGTGATTTCAATTTGATTGGTTGACACAGTGTGTGTATGTATATTTTCCTATGTTGGATCTCATTTAAATTTAGTTAACGAATCATTGTGCAATGTCGACGAGTTCGTTTGTATTTGTGTGTGTGTGTGTGTGTGAATGTACTTGTTCATCTGGAACGTGAGCGGTCGTTAATATTGTTTTCCAATGTTGGGTATTGTCAAAAATTGAGTCAGCTGTCAAATAAATCTGAAAAATAAATGACATCTCTGAGGCAATACATCTATTTTCATGTAGATTTTGGCACCATAAAGATTTAGAACTCCAATCACTTCAGAAGTCCTTAAAGAACTTTGTACTTTTGTAAATCTATTTTCCGTGAGTCTCTTTTAATTCACATTCGTTTGAAATGGAACTTTTATAGATAGACATTACAGAAAGGAATCTAAGAAGAGGTAAATATTTTAAAAAAATGAAAGGTAAATTTAAAAAATCGGTGAAAGTGTTCTCAAGATATTTCAAATCATTCAAAAGTTCTTATTAGATGATGTATGTTATCATCTTCCTACCAAGTGATTATCTGCGTCAGTGTCCATTATTATGATTTGGAGGCGAAGTCTAAGAATAGGCTTTATTTTAAGGATGCAAAATGAAGTGAGACACAAACCGTTTTTTTCAATAGTATTATTGAAATCAAAAGGTACTAAACCATCCGAATGAACTAATTTGATATACGTCATATTCTGTCATTAAGGTCTCGAAATATAAACATACACACAGATTATGTATGTTCTATGTTTCAGATCTTCATCTTAGTTACAAAAAGTAATAATAATTTTTTCATTGGAGAGTTTTCGGTTGATTTATTATTAGTAAAAGATTAAAATTTATTTTAAAAAATAATTTTCACATCCTTATTTATTAGTAATAATTATATTATTTGCTTAAGTAGGTTTACAGAGCATAAGTTTTATTATTTATATCAGCTAACAAAAATCTGAATATTCAAACAGTTTGTAATTATCAAGCTATAGAAAATCAATCTATATTATCAACATTGATTATTTTGCGTTTAAGAAAAACATTTTCAGGCTAACTTCAATCATTTATCAACATTTGTTTAAAATGATCAATTTAATCTATTAATTTTGAAAATTGAAGTATCTTTTGAAAAATCCCTTGATTTTAATAGTTAAAAATTATTTGTGGTTCAATATCTTCGTGTTCAGTTATTATTAGTGATAATACTGGAGTAAATTTTGATAATTTTTTTCATTTTAGTTATTAAAATCTATTTGTTGTTCAAGATCTGTTTAAAAGTGCTGCTTCAACTCAGTAATGAATTGCATGTCGGCAAAAGTCATTTAAAGTTTTTGTCATGCATGAAGTCGATAGATTATCTCCCAATGATCAACATGTTCTTTGCGAAGATTAAAATTACAGAGTCGAGCAAAATAGCTCTATTTTTACACAATTATTACTACGATGAGAATGACAAAAGTCCTCTTTAGGACTATTAGACCTGATTGTTGAAAAAAGTATAAGAAATATCTGTTGTTGATATTTTTTTGTATAATATCAACAATTTTTATAAGAATATTGGACAGTTTCATTTCCACAGGAACAATAGAAATATGATTTTTGTATAAAAGAAACTTATTTTGGCACAATTTTATGGCAGATTCGTCTTTTATCATTTCTATTAAATTAAATATAGTTATGTTTTTATAGAAATCAAATAATTATGCTTATATAAAAAGTAACATCAGAAATATTGCCATAATGAGGACCGATTTTTCATTCAGAAATAAAAATTACTTTTTAATCAAAGGAATTTTTAAAATTAAAAAAATTAAGGTATTAAAATGATTAAATTGATCATTTTAAACAAATGTGGATAAAGAACTGAAGTTAGTCATTTTTTATTATATATTTAATTTTTAAGTTATAATATATATTATATTAAAATTATACTTAATTTTTAAAGTCTGATTACACAACTTATTATTATTTAATACTGTTATGCCTAATAACATATATCACAAATTTAATAATTTATTTGTGTTATTAAAAATCCGAAATATTCAAACACTTTAAGTCAAACCATGGAAATCCTATATTAATATAAATCTAAATAACACATTAAAAGTCTATATATTTTAAATTATTAAATGATTATTATTAAATATTATAACATTAATAAAGCCAGTACATTATAATAAAAATATGCTTTTGAAACTAATAATTCCCATAGTCTGATTACCATCCTTATAATGGGAATTAATTTCAGACATGTTATTTTATTTATAACGTTTTATTTAAGCTTCTACATTAATACAAATCATAAATTTTTTTTCTTCTTCAATTTGGTTGGATTCGAAAATCTTCACATCTTTGATTGTTTTTCTCGGTTTTTGATTATATAATAGTTTTCCTCTCACGAACTCATCAGGGTCAAACTAATATGGAGACACAATCAGAGAGGATAAAATGTGAGTATTGTGAAAATGGAAATCAATCACATGGGATCATTAACAGTGGAGTAACTCTGCATCTCAACTGGAATTCAACCCAGTTTCCTGGTCAAGGTTTGGTCGGTCTAGGTCAGCATGAAGATACCACCAGACTTGTCCCTTAACCATCTTTCCTGATCAGATTCTACCAGGTGGTTAAAAGAATCCACTATAATTTAATTCAGGTGCCTAGTCAGACAACAGAAAGCATTGGTTCATCATTACCTGTATCTTCTTGTTAAGAAGGTGTAAGAAACAATGTTGACAGTTTATCCTCACTTGCAACTCCTTGAAAAGATGGGATTCATGGATGAATGAACACAAAAAATTGTTTCCGTGGCTTTCTCCAGATCACCTGATAGTCCAAAAGCCTTTGCATTTCCAGATCCCTTTTGAAGACAGCTTCCAGATGTGGCAAAAATACCTCATCCGCAATCTCTTGTAATTATGAGAACTATCCTTCACCTTCCATCTCTCTTTTCTTCAAATCACTTGACTTATCATTTTTGATAAAAAAACTAGAACAAAAGGTCGGTCACAAGAACAATATTTTTTTTGTATTTTACTTATTATTACTCATAGTCAATCAGTTGTGTGTTCCCATATGTAGTAGACAATATAACTAGTCCATAAGCACACATACGCATCCAGTCTTCGAACATGAATGATTAACAAATAGAAATCAGTTATACTCCGCATACATGTAAGTGTGTAACCGGCGGAAATGCACACCTATGTAGAAAAAATACGGAAAACTCTGAATGAGAGATTTATTTTTCAAATTTTCTGCAATTAAAAATCTGTTACGGAGAAAAAAATAGGAATACCTTAAAAAATGTTATTCAATTTAAAAGTCCAAAAATAATTTTCCACATCTTTATTAATTACCAATCGCCGCCTGTTTAATGATTTCATTGAGAATTACATAATTTTCTCAAAATAATAACATTATCATCCAATGAAACTCGATCAAAGTTTGATCCGATTTTTGTTCATGACTCAAAATTCATTTGTGAATCACCGACGTTTTTATTTTGAAGTACTTTAAGGAACTCAGTTATTTTATTTGATTGGATACTTTTTCATTTTATTTTTTCATTTCTTCATTTAATTCCTTTTATGAATGAAATAAAAATATAAAACAATTTCCCATGATCATCATTTATTTTAGTGTTCCGAGCCAAGGTGGTGACTTATATCTCATGATGATTTCTGTTCATCAAATCGTGCTATCTTGAATATTCTTCTCAAAAAGATCTAATTTTTATTTTATGTATTTTTTTTATTTATCATTGATTTTTTTAAAAATAATTTATCAAAAGTTTTCAGAAAAGAGATTTTTCAAATAAAATGTCCAAATTGTAAGAATTGGAATTTTGACTTGAAATGAGCTTTGTTCAAAATAAATTGGACATTCGAGTTCTTGAATTTAGTTGTCTTTTACAGAGATCTTTTTCTAAGAAAATTGTTGATAAAAATATTAATAATTATTTTTTTCATTGACCTGGGCGTTCCCGATCTTTGAGATCATAATCGGCTGTTCTGAACTGTTTAAACCAGCTTTCGCAAGTATCAACCGATGGCGCATGGTCATCATAAGCTTCTCGAACTAGGATAAACTGCTTTTTGCAGCAGTTTTCTTTAAATTGAATAATAACAGCATAGAATACCGTAAATATTCTTTCATTGGCTCATATATTGGCATCTAGATTATTAAATGTTTTGACAATTTAAATTTTACGGTTTGAAAGCTTGATTAAAACAATTACTACAATGATAAAAAAATCATTAAATAGATTTTTTTAAGCATATAAGAAATAAATATTTAATTCCGCTGAATTAAATGCTACATTCAATAATAATAATTTTTACAAATAATCAATAGTGATTGTTTTTGGAATTTACAAATAATTTATGTTAATGAAATCTGCTGACATTCAAGAATTATTATTGTCTCTCGTTGAAGAAAAAAGAACCGAGAAATGCCAATTCTTTTAAGTTCGAAAAGGTTTCAAAGTCATTTGCACTTCCACACTGTAAAGTAGACAGAAAATTAATGAAAACCTATTAACATTTCATGGACCATGGATTAACAGAAATATGAGAATTAAACAAAATGGTCGGAATGTTTTAAGAGCTTACGTTTTTGGTTTCAATTTTTATCTTCTGCTGTTGTTTATATTTTTATTAACTGTTACTAAATTTATTCGATTAATTTTGATATTTTCACATTTATCGTATTAATTTTCATCCGCAAGATGTATGTATAGAGAATAGGAATTATGCAACCTTGGAATGATCATTAAAAATGTGGAGACATTAATATCACGAGATTCAAAAAAGTTACAAATACACAACGTTTTCGTTTGTTTTAAATGATTAGGGTAATTTGGAAGACGATCGTTGTCGAGTCCCGGACTCTTTATTATCGTTTTTTCTCTTAAGTATAAATGATGAAATGATTATGATGATGATGAAAATTGAGAGGTTTCTCCAACTGAATCTGGTTTCATGTCTGCAGGAAAATTCAGTTTCTGGTCTCAGCCGGAGTCGCACAGTGCTACAACAATAGTGGAATTTATTGACAAAGCCGTAGCACATTCCGCCAGTGGAAAGTTTCATTATTTTCTACAGACAAGCACTCCAGGCCAACCTCCCATGGAGGTATCACTTCTCTATCCATTGTCTCGCTACCAAATTGTCCAGTCGCTTCAGCACTTGGCGAGATTCATCATTCTCAGCAATGTAATCTTTTTCTCTTTACCTTTTTAATTTTATCAATTTGGATGTCACTTGCAAAATTACTTCTCAGCCATTCTTTCAATCGTTATTTTATTTATTATATAATAATTGATTTTTGATTAATATTGACTGTAAGGAGTTTAGATGACAAATGAATGGGGGACGTAGCTCAGCGGTAGAGCAGTCCATGAACATGTGAAAGGTCCCGGGTTCGAATCCCGGTGTCTCCAATTTATTTGAACCTAACATGGCGACCACGCCAGGACCCC
>JBBMKC010221871.1:0-12158 GCA_037834085.1 Bipalium vagum
CGTAAAAATTCGTTAAATGGCGTTTATTTAAAAAATAAAAGATTATTGTTCACAAGACTAAAATATATATATATTAAAATATATATATATATATATATATATATATATATAAGGAGTCCTATATGAACTGTGATAAAAATAAGTTAGTTTAGATGCAAAAGAGAATCACTGTAAATTTTTCTAATACCCGAGATATAGTGAATATTGTTGATTCATAAGATTAATAGAATTATCAAATCCATGTTCACTTATATTGATCTTCGGAATGCAAAAGGATTGTTTAATGAGTCCCTTGGAGTTTTTGAATTCATAGGTGACCATTCAGTGTCTAAATGGGGTCACTAAATTTGAGACCCTAGAGGTATGCAATTATAGAAGTAAAAATTGAAATGAAATTAACTCAGTGTGATACGTAAAAGAAGAAATAAAAATTTAAAGGACCAAGAGAAAATAAAACTTTATTAATGTTACCCGAGTGTATTACAGTAACCATCGACCATTCAGAACTTGGTAGATGATATACCATACCAAACACAATTGTCATATCACTCGGAATCACAAATCAGGCCTAGATTATATGTTTTAATTCTTTTACCAAGCTTTTCAATCTGTTACCGAATTTTATTTTCAATTCGGTTATTTCCAAAATCAACTTTTTTCTTAAAATCAGAAACCTTACTCAATTTTCTCTTCTTTTAGAGTCTGATTGTCCTGTTTCGAGTTTGATCATTTAGGGCAAAAGGGACTCATTTCACAGAATATTTCACAGTCTATTGGCTTTTGCCCTATCGTGATAAAATCTAACTGAATAAATAAGCCTGTTCAGAGTAAACCGGAGACTAATTTTCCTTGGCATTATCACTCCGACTTAGGATAAAAAATAGTTAAAATTACAGGTCGACATAAGCCGTATTTGCAAAGTTAAACAACTTAGTTGAAAAAAATAAGTATTACACCCTTCTCATACATTATAAAAGGTAATTTCTCTTCCTGTTATTGGAGCATAAGGGAACGCATTAATAGAATTTCCTCTAATTCAGGCTTAACAATTATGCTACAAAAAAATTTTATTATTATTAATTATGTAAAAAAATTATTATATATTGATAATTATTATTTCCTCATTCCAGAGCAAGCCACAAGATTCAAGTAAAAAAACAATACACAAATTCAACATGAAAAAAGAGAAGAAAAGGGTAATAATGCAAATATTACAACGTGAAATTGATGGATTCTGTTGTAATCCATAAATAAGACCTTACATTTATGGACTTAATGGTTATTTTCATGGTTGTTTAAAATGTTATGATAAATGGGAAATTTTTAAAAGGAGATGTACTAGTGAGATATCTAACACTCATTAATAATAAATTGTTAAGATTCTTAGATGATGGTTAAGTTGATTTTTAAGGTGGAGCTTTCTGTTATACTTAGGCCTTAACTGTTGAAGATTACTTATGAATGTGTTCGGTTAGATTTATTTAAATTAACTAAGAAAACGATTTAACTTTTAATACTTTTATTTTGGTTCAAAATAAAGTTTACTATTATAAATGGGTGATATCGATTCTGACTGATAAATTTGATTTTGTTAATTGTAATTATTATTTATGAAAAATCCTCACTTAGGCTCGGAGGTCCTCGATTAATAAGAAAAATATATTTGACCGCCCTACTTAGCGTATGAAATATGAACAATAAAAAGAAAAAGGTAATAGGAAAAAGGAACAAAAAAGTTAAATGATCATCAGGTCCTGGCCTAAGTATTTAATTATTTATTTATTACAAACTGTGTGTTGTCTAACAAGACACGCCTGGTTTAATAGAGTAATGAAATAACACAAATATGAATATAAAAATTATTTAAAATCGATTCTAGTCTTGTGAACCTTTGCTTCCAAGCTTGTTATATATTATATTATTAATATAGATATAAAACTTAATAATAGTAAGACTTTGTTACACGAATTCACAAGTATTAATAAAATTTACTTAATATTATAAACAAAATTCTTTTACTTAAAACTTTCCAATATCTATGATTTAAATACTACTAATAATGACAAATAAACAACAATGTGCAAAGATATAAAAATTTATTATTATAATAAAAACTTTGTTACAAATATGCAACAAGTTTTAAATATAAAAATTTTACTTTAGCAAAAAAGCATATAGTAGTCCACTTGGTCGATTATCTCCGGGTTTGATTCCAAGTACTTGTAATGTTGTCCTGACTTTGGTATCACTAACGTTGTTGAACTTTGATCGTTTCAAATGATTTACCCTTGAGCGATGTTTTCAGTATTTAATAGTTTGTTCTTCTTTTTTCGTGTTGCCGATTATTGCTCCTTAAATACTTTGTTCTTATGGACTAGGTTGCGTTGGCCAGTTCTTGTAATGGTCGGTTATCAGATGTGGGTATGATCTCTGTTTTGCTGAAGCTTTTTCAGTTGGTTCCAGTGGTTGATTTGCTTTCCGTAGGCTAGAATGCTGATTTGATTCTGTCTGCGTCCGTTTGCTCGAATATTGAAATATAATTTTTCTTTTAACTCCTGTTTACTTTTTGTCTGATTTTCTTGAAATTTCTGCTTGCTTTTATATGCTTCTTTAATTCTTCCTTTTTAAAATTGGTAAGTTTCTGTTTCTTATTATAATTTTATCATCCTTTTTTCTATTTTTATCATTTTTTCATTTTTTTGATATAAAAATTCTTATTGGTTTTCTATTAATGGTAACTTGATGTTACCATATTATTATTTTTCTTTAAAATATAATTTACAGGTAGTATAAATAATAATTCCTAAATATAAATAAATAAATATAATCACTACTAATACTAATACATTTTATTACTATATCTTATCTTATTTATTAATAGTAATATTCATACATGTCATTACTATACCTTTATCATGCTATTTCAATTCCTTTTGTTTATTATTTATTATTATTTAATTATCGTTTTATTTGTTTATTATTTATTATTATTTAATTATTGTTTTTTTATTTACAAATCAGTCAAAATCGATTTTTCTTTAATACATATATTATATTAAATAAAAAAGGTAATACAATGCTATGATTATAGAAGTTCAATGCAACATTAAGGATCACTTGATTATATAAGTTCAATACAACATTAAGAATCACAAATATATAAAAGGTTAATGAAATGTCAAATGTTTCAATTATGGATTTATTGATCACTTGGAGGGATTGGGACTGACGGATTTTGACTGTTAGCAACTGATGGTGATGGTTTTGGTAGAATGGGTGGATTTGGTCGTAGTCTCCAAAGATTTAAAAAAGTATAAATTTATATTATTCTTAAATTTTTAACTTTTTAAGAGTTCTTAGTTTTTGCTTTTAATCTCTTTACTTATATATTATCTGATAATATTGGTATCCTAATGTTTAGTTTGAATATGATGTCATCTATTCCCTTTGAATTATGTATGTAATGGAAGAAAATTGAACGAAAAATAAAAACACCAAAATATATTTGTATATTACATCTCTCAGTTTTTTAAAATAAGTTTTTAATCAAAATTTAATCAAAGCAAAAATAAATTCTTAGATTTTTTGTTAATTCAAAAAGTATGATGTCAAAAATCAGTTTTATGTTATATAAAACGAGGTAGAATCGACAATAAAATAAATATAATAAACATAAACAGTTTTAATAAAATATACCAGTGGTCACAAACATTAAAGTTTTGTGTTTATTAACGTCAAATAAATTATTTTTACAAATGACGTCACGTCAAATAAACTAAAATTTAAAAAAATTACAAAAACTAATGATATCATAAAAGTGTAGGTTAATTTGAAATAAATAAAGAAAAAAAATCATAAATCATAATTTCGACTTTAAAATTTTATCATTAGTTTATACTAACTAACATTCTAAATTTGAAGAGTTTGTAAGTTTATTACAGCTACAAACAAACGTAAGTGAATTATTAGATTCACTACTCTAGCTTAATTAATTTTAATACACAGCGTGAATATAATTTCTAGGTTCTCCTTTTTTATTTTCTAGCAACTACGGTCTGGTGAATTTGTTTTTATATTCGATATTTTACTTCAGCGGGTCTATAATCTTCCTAGTGTAGATTTAATTCTTTTTCGATTATAGAATTTGTCATTTTGATCCAAGATAAAGATCTAAAACGTTAAATTTTTATGTTATTGTTATCTTTTAACATAAGAATATTTTAAATTGTAAAAAGAAATTCTAAGTGTTGTTTTTGTAATTAATATATAAAAATTTCCTGTGACTGGTACATTACTTTTATCCTAATTGGAGTCAGATCCCAATCATAAAGTATCTTAAAAATTAACAAATAAAAGTCACTATTTAATATTCATATATTTTAACATTGATTTGAGAAATATTTTTCAATTTTCTACGATTTAAAATTAGAATATATAAATAATCAAACATTGTTTCTCATCAATATTATTATCTTTATCAAATGGTTCTTGTTAAATTAATAGCTAAACGAAATGAAGAGAATCTTGAAGGTCGAATGTATCATTTTGAAATTTGGCGAACCAATCATTAACATTACTCAAGACCATCGAAAATTTTTAGTATTGTTACTTTCTTATATGGGCTGTATAATATCAGCTTCAATCTAACTCCTTAACTAATAGTTGGTGTAGTAAAATCAGTCGGAACAACAATGATTTTTATTATTATCATCATTCAGTGTTCGCAATTCAGTACCACTTTCAACAATGTTTATGAAATAAAAAAAGCAAAAGAATGACTTCATCAAAAAGCAAATGATATTTCTTCAAGTAAATCAAAGTTGAGATTAGATATTGACAATAAATAAAGTAATTTGAAATCAATTAAGGAAATGGTAAATTGTCAAATTAAGTGTATAATAATGTTAAAATAGAACACAAAAAATATAAATCAATAAAATTCTCTTACCATCTCGAGAAATAAAATAATCACTAGACATATTTTAGTCGTTTAAAGAAGATAGAATTTCATGGGATCAGTTGCTTGTCCGAATCAATTAAAAACGTCTTAGGTTTATTAATTAAGATAAGAAATAGTTTCTTGAAAATCTTCAAAAAAGTTTTAATAAATTTTTGTACAACAATATACTCTTCTAAAAACAATGAAATCCTCCTCGTCCACAATAATATACTACAAATAATATATGCTTCTGAAACAATAAGATATTTCTATGCAGGAATAGGATATTCTTCTTCAAGAAAATATTCTGAAAGCAATAAGACACTTTATGATAATATTCTTCTTAATAAATAAGTAGTTAAATCAGAAAAGAGCAATTTTTAAGAGTTGCTAGGTTCTTATAATATTTTTAATAATTGTCAGTCATCCGACAAATTCGGTCGTTTACTGTCGCAGTTTTGGGAAAATTTTCTCAATTACCTATAAAATTCATCAAATAGTTAATAACATGTACTATTTAAAATATTCATCTCCACCTGGTGACTCAAACACAATTAGAAATATGTATTATTAAAAGTATTATAGGTTTTATTATTATTACGATTATTAATACATATCATTCTTATTATTAATTATTAAAATTATCAATATTATTACTGAACCTGTTTTGGTACTTTCTTTTATTCTGTTTATTTATTAGGACATGCTTTTTGCTTTTCCAATAGTATACAGAAATAATATTCTGGACGCCTTCGGTACTTTTAGACCTTGATTAATAAGGAATTAAATATGATATCTGATATGTTTTTTATATATTTGATGTTGCATTTCTAAAGCTAACATTTAAATACAAATTATTGACAAATATATTTTCTGTGCTGGAGTTTACTTTTGTTTTTCTTATTAATTGAAATGATACACAATGCTTCACGTGGTCTCATTTATGTTAAAGTAGTAATATAATAATCATAAGTAAGAAATATTATATATCAATACTAGACTAATTCAGCATCTTTTTAAATTTATAATAAAGTAAAATTATAATAAAATCAATATTAAGGATTTACAAAAATTATATAATAAAAAACTAATAATTCAAAATATTTACGATAATAAAATAATATAAAACAAAAATGGCGTTATTTTTGTCGCACCCTGTCTTTATTTAAATTACAAATTTAATAAAAAATATTTAAAGATTTTTCTTAATTTTGACGGTACATAAATGTAAAAAGATCTGAATCTAACATGTATTTGGTTCCATATGTGATCACGGACCCTAACTTGATTTCCATCACGTTTTCTATGTGATTTATGGTGGCAAAAGTCATAAGGCCATCCAAATTGTTAATAACTTATATTAACTGAGCTTTTACGATCTGATTCAAATGTCTAATAGTTTTTTTCAGTAGTAAATATTACTGTTTAGACAATAGTAAACAAATAAAAATATCACAATGACAACTAAAATCGTTCAAAAATATCTCAAGTCTCACCCCTTTTGATTCCAGATCATAACTTTTAAGCATCCAAACTTGTGTTGGGGTTTTATATATAGTCTCGACTTATTTGTTTTATTAAGCTGTAAATTAATGGGGCTTACCAACTTCTCAGAAGGAAGTGAAATTAATAAGAGATTTTGAAAAAAGCTAAAGAAATACTTTCCGTTTGAAAATATGTATTCGTTTTATCACAACATATTTACAAATCTTTACAACACCAACACACTTTTTATTGTATTATAATAATAATAATAATAATAATAATAATAATAATAATAATAATATTATTATTATTATTATTATTATATTTATAATTATTTGTCGGATTTGACGTTGACGTTGTTGGGCTTCAATAAAAGAGACGAAGGTAAGTTGAAAATCATCCTGATTTTTGAACTGCTTATTTCGTAGGAAATTATCAAGTGATAAGAATAGATGATAATCTGTGGGAGATATATCTGGGGAATAAGGTGGGTTAGGTAAACTTAAAGTTTATTTGAAAAAGCGACAATAATTTCCCTCAACATAATAGTTTTAGATTCATAATCATCTAAAAAAATAATGAAGTCAATTATAATATTAAAAAAGTGAGTAAAAATATTAAATATTATAAAAAATCTACTAAAAATTAGTAAATATATTTAATATTTATAATCAATGGGGGGATTAGCTTTTACTTTAAGAATATATGTTAAAATACATAATTCGTATGGAAATTACTGTTTAAGTGAAAAAAGTAATTGATTTGTGTCTCTCTCTCGCTCGCATTGTCTTGGAATGAGGAGAAAAAATTCGAATTTCGATAATATCATTTCGCTTCACGCTTGAAATGAGTTTGAAACAAAAGCTTATCAGTTCAGCATAATTTAAAAATAGTAACGAAAACAATCTGGCACAGATAAAAAGAGAAAGCTGCCTTGCTTCAGATCTTAGAACTCGTCAGTTAGCAATAACTGAATTTCAGCCAATTGTCTGGGAGAAACTTCCTCTGCTCAAGAGTTGTTTTGGAGATACTTTTATTGGATTCATCTAAAAAATATGAAAGACTTTTCTCTCTATTTTCTCTCGTTTTTATTATTTCATAAATCTTCATTTCTCTCATTTAAACGAAAAGTAAAACTTTTGATCCTCTCCATTCCTTCAGGATTTAAAAACATTAAAATTATGTTTTATTAAATTTTGAAAAATAATTTAAATGAAATAAATTATTTATTATTCATTTTAATAACTTATAATTATTATTAATAATATTCTTTATTTCATTTATTATTATAAAAAAAACATTTTAGGTTTTTTGAATCATTCATAATTAAAAAAAATAATTGAAGAGAATGAACATCTCTAATATGCCGGCCTTATTTGGCTGACCACAATCCAATGGCACAGCCCTGTCGTTATCACTACTGCTGCAGCCATCACAACAGCAAAAAACCATAAATTCAACAAATCAAATATTTATATAATTAGGTTAATAGGTAAATAAATTTTAGATAACATAGTGATGTTCTAAGTGATTATTTACCATCGTATTCTATCATAAAAAATTAGCAAACTGAATTTATAGAAGGTTGCACAAACATTGTCGATGAACCACACTATGGTTTTTTAAAAAATGTTAAAACTGAAGAAAATATAAATTATATCCATAACATGGTAATAAATGATCTTATGATTGACTTTGTGTGAAGTTTCTCTGGCTATAGACATACCTGAACGAGTATTTCATATCTTGAAAAAATAATTAGATTTCAGAAAACTTTGCAAGATCGCTTTCACATTTATTATATAAAGATAAAAAATTTAATCAAATAAAATTTTCTCAGCAAAATTTGGAATTCTATAGAAAATATAAAAACGAGAAAATATAAAAACGAGAAAATATCATTTAAATATGACCAATCGAATTTGATAAAATCCCACCCCATTAGGATAATACACTGGCTGATAAAGGTGTTCTTACCATGAAAATAATGAAGAACTTACACTATAAATTATTGGAACATCTATTATATTCACCAGATCTGCCTTTATATAATTTTCATTTGTTTTCAAACTTCAAAAAAGGTCTTTGATTGAGAACACTTCATGTCATTTTAAAAATATATTTAAAATTTTTTATATATTTAATATATAATTTATATTTTATTAAGAATTTTTTTATTAAATCTCAGTCAAAAACAAAATCTCACAGGTGACTAATTAATAGAATATGCATTTTGTAGTTTGAATAAAAAATAATTTCCTTTGGAGCTTTTCTATACATAAAAATGATAAAATTCTTTTTAAAATATTTAGCTTCTAGGACAAGTTTAAGCTCTGGATTGAAAGCGCTGATGTTGATGAGGCTTAACCTGCCTAATTTTACCATAAAATACAGATGCTAGTGTTAATATTTGGAAAAATATTAATAAACTTTTGTGCTCAATCTGATTTCCAAAATAAAAATATAATTATCTTCTGGTTGTGGTCTCTACGCGGGTCAAGAAAAATATAAATTTGAGCAGGTGTGCGTCATTTAAAAAGAGAATATCTTATTTCTTGATGATATTATTTTCATTAAATTCAAAATTATTGAATTATTATCATGACGAAAATTAATTATTAATAATTATGTGGGAATTGACAGCAACAGAGTCAAAAAGAAAAAAAAATGTATTGGATGGATTAACTTTTGTTTTGATACTTTATTCATAATCTTTCATACCTAACAATCAAAAATTCAATTCAAATTTAAGAAAATCAATTCAATTCTAAGAGAAAACAAATATGTATTTCATCCTTTAAATTTAATACATTTTATTGATTATTAAGTGATCTTATCTTTTTATTCATTTTTAATAATTAAGTTTTTTAAATAAAAAATAATAGGAATTAAATAAATAAAAAGTTAAACATTAAATAAAATAAAACAATAAAAACAGCTTACGCTGGAAGCATTTCAAAAAATCTGCAACAGAGGTTTGAGGATCTCGAAATAAAATAAAATAAAAAAGAGAAAAAGAATAATATTTTTTCCTTAAAAACCAAAAAAATTATTATCATCATCGAAGGAAAAAGAGAAGTTTCACCGATTTTGACTTGAGTCCAAAGAACATTATGAAGCATAAATAAACATGTTGGGGTACTAACCTGACTTTAAAATAATTATACGTGGTTCTCACCAATTTTCAAAAGTCAAAATGTATTAAAAATGTATATTTATTTTACAACAACATGAATAAACAAATTAATCAAAGTATTGTTCATCGCTGGCAGCTATTTTCCCTCAACTTTCAGGTAATCTTCGAATTCCATCTTGAAAATTTTCTCATTTTTTGATGAGATCCAGGTTAAGAGTCATGTATATATTCCTTTGAAAGAAGTGATCTAGTGACATGTCAAATTGTGCTGCATTTCTCGGAATAACGAGTAATTGGAAGGAACAAATAATACAGTCAGACCTCTAATTAACACTCAGAAACAGGACTTGAACTTTTTTCGTGTTAATTAGAGTTAAGGCATATAAATATATTACACAACAATTTAAAATTGAATAAAAATAAATGAATTTCATAACTATATCTGAAATTACAGATAACCATTTTTATATACGCCAGTCATCTAGTATTAGTTTTTTCGGGGCTGATAATCCTTTTCTATGCTTTTAAACAATATTATAATCTTTTTATGATAAAAATGATCATTTTGTGATTAAAATCATTTTTCTAATTCTTTGCTAAGTGTGTAAAACATGTATAATAGTCCTTGATAAATATTGGTCCCCGTCATTAAATAAATATTTTTCTTAAAAAATGCAAAAATACAAAATATTTAATATATTAAAAGTATATGATAAAATCAGATGGACCGACAAAAACTGATTTCTTAGTACTATTTTCATAACAGTAGATTTGTTAAGTTTCAAAAATAAGGGTTAAGTGTGGATACAAGATAAGTATGAACAACTTAAGAAAAACTGTCTGTATCAGAAGGAATTATTTGCGCGTAACGTAAGGAGTAAAGTTTAAATGTAATTTTAATATTTTAAAGTGACAATTGTGATATAAAAGTTAAATGAACACCAAATCGAATGTTAAACACTAAATCGGATTAAATCGAAAATAAAATAAATCAAAGTATAATTATAACCTTTTGATCTTCTCAAACATCCTATTAACTGGTATGGGATATGTATCCTTTCTTTTGACCTCGTTCATCTTCCTGTAATCTATACACATTCAAATCAAACCAACTTTCTTTTTCATCATTACTATTAGTGATGTCCAAGGTTAAAGATCTTTGTTCTGTGGTTCAGACTTTTATGATATCCATTATCTGCTTATTGATCTCCTCTAACACATATGTTTGTCTATATACTCTTTACTTGACCGGGGTTGACTCTCTCTGTAATTTTGTGTTTGAGAATGTGAGTATATCCGAAATCATAGTCATCTTTCGCGAATACTTTGTCATAGTTCAAAACAACTCTCTGCAGATATTGACGGTCTATCAAATTCGGACTGGTAATCCGCCGTAAGTTTTTAGTTTTGCTAAAATCCGTAAAAAAGCCATTCTTAGCTGCCATTTAAACCCGATATGTGACACAGTCCCCATTTCGCCAACATAAATATAGTTTTTTATTCCTATTATTCCAGTCACGAAGTTGCTGAATCAAATGAATCTTCCCCACCTTTTTAAATGATATGAGGTCATTATTACTTCAGAATTTCTTTTATCAGCTGACCAACCATTTCCTTGCATTACGGCATCAACTAGATGATTTAAAACTATTTTCTTTTCTTTCTGGAAACACCATGTTTCCACGTGCTTCTTCAATATCTTGGGTTGTATAAATTCCACATGATGCCAATTCATCCAAATCCTTAAACTTCATTTCACTTTCGATTTTCAATAAGTCCAAGATTTTTCATGCTGCTTGTCTGTTTTATATCTCTTAGAGTTATCCAAACATCTTGCGTTATCTTGTATATTGGTGACATGGCTGATATGCACTCCAAAATCTTTAATTTGACTTCTCTATACAGGAAAATTCTAGTGACCGGTGCCACTTATCGTTCTTTCTTTTTCCACAACCAGTAATTCATTTGCACTCGTCGGTTTTTTTCAACTGGAAATTTATTAATGCACATTTGTAATTGAAAATGTCTTCACCAATAATTCTGGAAAAGACTCCTTGATTTTGTAATATCATGAGCGTTACTAGCTCTGGATTGGTGATTATCATAGCAAATCTCGTTCTCAATAACTCCCGATTTACTTTAAAGTCATTACCCACAACTTTGTGGTACATTTCCCCGCAAAACATGATATGCAAAATTTAATTCTGTATTAGTGTAATTGTCCATTTTAACACCTGTTGTTGAAGTTTTCCAAATCTGTCAATTTAATATTTTTAGTAAATTATTTTGTTCAAATTCATGAAAATTATTTATTTTGGTAACGTTTCATTTATTTAAATGTTTTTTTGTTTTTTATAGGTTTTCTTTTAAAACTTAATTTTATTGAAGTTGTGGAAACCTGTCTACCGCAAAGCCTTAAATCCAATACCCCCACTCTTTTAATTGAACTTCCAAATCTTTCCACCGTACAGTTCTCCCTCTTCTGGATCGTTTATTCGGCTGCATCACTTCCAATAGTGTTTTCTTCTTCCACTCTCTAATTGAGGCTTCATTGACATTGTAAATCCGCCCTGCTTCTCGATTGCCGTGATTTTCTGC
>JBBMKC010221882.1:0-12158 GCA_037834085.1 Bipalium vagum
AGATAACCTCAAATCGTTGGTGAAATATCTCATAGCTGTTTCACTTGATGGAAATAGGAAACTTATTCTTGTTTAGCCATAAAGACTATGGTAAAGTCGACTTTAAAGTCTATCCACGTTTCTTATTCAAAACACTTACTTGCCAAATATATAGAGAACTAAAATATTTGATGTCAATATCATATGTGATTAAGGTCACGGGAATTGATTTTGAAACCGATTTCAGTCCAAATAGTGAGGAAATTGTTGACAATACAGTAAAGAAAAGGAAAGCTATGTTAATTCCTTATTGACTGATACTAAAGATGTTAATAGTGAAGAACATATCCCCAGAGAAACATTTAAATTTTCAAAACCATTAAATTAAATAATAAATAGTAGAGAATCTAAAATATTAACTGTTGGAATTAAATAAATGGTTAAATAAAGTTCATTAAATTTTCATATTAATTTAATTCATAAAATAGTTTTCTAAGAGACTGATATCATTCGTTTTATGAACAACAAATGAATGTTAATTTGCATATTTAATTTTAGTTATTTAAAATTTTATTAATAAAATTTGCAATTATTTACTTCGTAGATTTTATCATAATTTTATCTATTTATCCTACATTTAATTAATTTTACTAAATTTTCATAAATTATTTAAAATTACTCCTTAGTTACATAATTATCTATTTAGACTAGATAAACAAAAGTGACCCTGGGGGTATGAGAACGGAATTTTAACCAAAAATGGTAAATGCAAGTGAGACCTAATAGCGGTTAAAAAACAAAGTCAATCCAATTCATTTGTTGGAATTCACCTGGAAAGGAACTAAAGAGGCCAATCTTAATAAATTACATAGTTAATCTTAAATCACTGCTGTGGTTAAACAAATAAAAACGAAACTAAGATTTCTAAAATATAATTTCAAAGTGATAAACTAAAATCGATTGTTATTATTATAATTAAAACAAACGATTAAAACAAACGCAATGTCCTTGACAAGGTATGGATATTTTAAATGCATTTTAAAATAAAATAAAAGTAAGTGTAAGTTTAATTTAAGTAAACTTATTCCATTAAAAATATTTTTCAAAATGTACTGTGGACTTGAAAGTAAAAATAACATTATAATACCTGGTCGAGAAATTAACAATGTTAGTTTTTATGTAATAATTTTAATGAGATTGGATTAGCAAAGAATTTTGTAAAATATTAAAATAATAATAATAATAAAGATAAAATAAAGCTGATAAAGAAATTGAAATATTCAATTTCCTAAAGTAGTAATAATTTTAATAAGTAAAATTAAAATAATAATTATTGTGAAAATGTTTTCCTTATATAGAGATACTCATCCGTCACGTTCGCTATGTGTGACAGTCGTCATTAATTAAGACTATGACAACGATCAGGGTATTATGGACTTTGGACTCAAGAGTCTGGTCGTTGGATCATATTCAAATTCCACTCCCAAAATCTTATCGTCAATCATGATCATCAGTTTTCCACTCGATGTATTGCCTAGGTAAAAACACTCTTCCAGAAATTCTAAAATCGCAGTTCTTATCTAGTCTAAATATCTCGATGATTTCTTGGGCTGTTATCGTTGCATTAGAGCCGCATTTAAATTTTTAAAGAAAAGAAATAGTAATATCTCGTGAAGATTGAATATTTGTTAGATAAAAAAGTATTTTTTAATAAGTACATAATGAAAACGCAGACACATGGACTCAAGGAGGTATATGACACTATCAAAAATCCGTTCTTTAAAGAAGATCCTTGTGATGTTAAAACTACGCTGCTAAGCTAGTGATAAGAAATGAAATAAGGACAATTCTTAAATGAAAACTAGATGGTATTTCACCAGTAGCTCATTAAATTTCAGCAATACCGGTCAATTACCACGTCATGATCAATTAATACTTAATTATTAAGCATTGCCATTATTACATTGCTAGTTGAAGCTGTAAGTAGTCATGTTTGTAATCTCAAAGATTGAACGAGTGCATGTCTAAGTACAGAGACCAGTGATTTGAATCTGTCTAAGCTCACGATTTCAAGGATCTACAGTTTGTTCCAAAATCAAGGAAAAAGTGGTTTTGCCTAACAATTTTTTAGCAAACTATATTTTATTTACATTAATAAAAATATTAAATTAGTGTTTTTAAAAATAATATAATAATCATTAATATGATCGATATGCATAGCGAATCTCCATTTGAAAATTGATATCATTCGATGATATTATACAAATTCAAATTCTTCTTCAACTGCAATTAGGAAAATCAAGAGGAAAAGTAATTTACTCAAAAACCCATGCACCTGTTCGGCAGTAACCAAATTTATTCGGAAATTTGAGACAATTGACAATGTATTTCACGGGGGACTTTCTTTGGCCAGTGGGCGTTAAACCGTTATTAAAGATACATTGAATAATATTATTGTTAAAAATTCCAATCAAAGGTTATCCTTGAAAGCTAATATTCAACCAGCCTCGATTCAAAGAGTTGAAAGATGAGAAGCTGAAGCCTTATAAAATACAACTGCTTCATCAGTTAAAGGTAGAAGATTATAAGGGGCAAGTTAAGTTTGATCTGTAATTTTCGCTGTATCAGAATATTCTGCTTAACATCCTCTGGACTAATAAACCATACTTCCACGTGGATGGTGAAATTAGTCGATATCCGCGGTGAATTTGGGGTTTTAGCAAGACAAGATCTTTCATGACAAAATCACTTCATCCGAAAAAAAATGTTTCTGGTTAGGATTAAATTCCAAATAATTAATAATTACCTTAAAATGTTGAAAAATGTATTTCGGTCTGAACTTAATAAAAAATAAAATCAACGTACTTCATACAGGACAGAACATCCCAACATTGTGCCAATGATGTCTGGAATTTTTATTTATGATACATTTGGTCCAGGGGATATATATAGGCAGGGGATGTAGGATACTTGATACATTCATTTAGTTTTGTTCCAATTTTTATTTTAATATAGTTATTAGTTTTGTCGTTTTCCTTCTTTTAAAAAGATAAAAAAATTCCTGATTTATCTCGACGACTCTGTACACATTTTTTGTCTATTTTATTCATCGTTTACTTGGCTCCTTTGGTTTGCGACACCTGTGTTATTTATTGCTACAAGATAACCGTGGTAATTCTAAAGCTAATATGTAGCAGAATGATTGACTTCAAAGATCACAGGTTACCATGGAAATTCAATGAGAATCAGTGTTCAATTATCGAGAGGGAGTCTCAGGAACGAGGACCAGGTCCACTAAGGGTAGCAGGATGGTAAATCAGTGAGATTGTGACAAAAAACACGGGGTCCTCATTTTAGTCAAAAAAAGTATTTATCCATCAACGAAATAATTTATTTAAACAAAAATATTTTTATTTTATTTTAAAAAATAAAAGAATTAAAAATAATTTATTTCTGTTAATAATATATAATTAACATGATTATTATTAATAATAATCATTTTCAATATATTATTAAAATATTATCTTTTTATTAATAATATTATTATTATTCTATTAATTATTAATTTTATTTTTTATATTTCTTCTACAGTATTTTTCAATGATCCGAGACTATTTGGAAACAAGAGTCGTTGAACCACTTTGTCGTTGGAAAGCGACGTTCGGGCTTGATAATCTTGAAACGGGCCCGCAGAATATCGCCGTTGCTTTCCAGTTCGCCGGACTTTTCCAAGATAATCACTCCGCCCGCGTTGTCGTACGTCCCACAATACCCGGGGGCGGAAAACAACGTCACAACCTTTCGATTCGCGAAGAACTCATAGCCGTTCTCCACGACCTGGTGCCCGCGGACAATGAGATGAATATTGAACTTTTCACAAAACTCCTCAATGACATCGATCCCATATGCAAACGATATGCCTCTATCGTTGAGCTCCCAGCCCATGCACTTCTCGTTCGGCTTGTCCATGGGGTCCGACCAGAGCAGATCGCACACCAGACCCTTCGTGTCCACATTGACAGGTCGCGGAATCTGGGCGAACTCTGCCTGCAGCGTACTGAAGCCGGACTCCAGCATGAGCGGCGAAATTCCACCGTGAACGCAAAATATGCTCTCTTCGACTATGGCTGCCAAAGGCATTTCCTGGAACAGTCTCAGAAACGATTTCCAGACCTTGAGAGAATTATTTCCGTATCTCTCTTGCAACTCGCTCAGGAAGCCGTAGTAGCGATTGAGCTCGGGGTTCTCGTGGTTGCCGCGCAACATGTACACCCGTCTGGGGTACTTCAACTGGTACGCCAACAGCAGGATCAGAACCTCCAGGCCTTGGTGGCCTCGGTCAACGTAGTCGCCGAGAAAGAGAAACGATTTCGTTGACGGGTTGCCGATAGCATCAAATATCCTCAACAAATCGTAAAACTGTCCATGGATGTCGCCAATGATCACAATTGACCCTTTGATCTCCAGCAGCAAAGGCTGGTTGGCGCAAAGCTGTCTGGCCAGAAAGCATACGGCCTTGATGATGTCCTCGGAAAGGTTTACTCTCTCTGTGGGCAGTTTCTTCAGCTTCAGCAGTTCATTGATGATGAAGTCCAGGTCGAGCTCAATCTCCATCTCGTTTTGATCTGTCCAAAGTGTTCCTGGAGCGATGGTTGATGAAATCAAAGGTCATATTACGATCAATACAAAATCGATTTTCTGAATCAATTTAATTTTATCATTGAATCAATTTAAATAACAAAGGCAAAGATTCGGTGAAGGTGACAAGAGGTCGTGGATGTTTTTTGGGGAGACTTTATTTAATCTCCCGTAATGTATTAGTATAATACTATTATATAATACTATTATTAAATATTATTTATTTTCATAATTATTATTATTTTTTGTAATTAATTAATATTAATTATTTTTATTATAATTATAAATATTATTATTATTATCCTTTTACTATAAATCCTGGTGTTAATGCTTTTCAAAATATAAAATAATATTTATCTTAATAAAAATTAATAATATTTCAAAAGCTATTCTTTGTCATTTCTATGACCTTCGGTAATTTAATTAAACAAGAAAATTATAAGTTAATTTTATATTTATTTAATTATCATCTTTAAAATCAAAGGAAAAAAGAAAAAGATTTAAATAAATAAAATATTTTTTTGTAAAATAAATTAAACTAGAAATATATTTTTTACAAAAATAATAATATTAATATAAATAATATTTGTCGGTTAAAAATCCGTAATTGTAAAAGATTAAAAATTCATTAATGTGTTTGCTAGTTGAAAATTGATACCGAGGATTCGAATCCAGGACCATTCACGTGAACACGGACTGCTCTGACCGCTGAGTTACATCCCCCAACTACTTTTCAATTTATCTCACAAATCCGAAATATTCAAAAAATTAAGTAAAGCCATAGGAATGCTGTAGTAATATAAATATAAGGTTAGTACATAAGTTCCCGCGTTTTTTAAAATTTGTCATTCTTGCTATTTTTAGGTTTGTTTTGCTGAGAAAAAATAATTATTTTGAAACCGCTTATTTTAATCTACAAGCATGTAATCATTATTCATTCAATAACTTAATCATATATATCCTTTTTAGCTCTACAAATGAATATTCCAGGCAGCGAAAAAATTTATTTTCGGCATTTATCATATTTTGCCTTTGGCCATGATCAGAAAGCTACGAAACAGCACGAGAAATTTGTGCTGTCTATGGGGAGTTAATGCAATAGGTGCGAGGAACGCTCAAGAATGATCCAACAAATTCAACAAGGGTAATTTTGATCTCGAAGATAAATTTCGTTCTGTTCGACCATCCTAATTCGACGAAGAACGACTTCAGTAGCTTTTAAAGTAGAATGGTTGTCAAACATTCAGAGAACTTGCTGTAAAAGTTGACTGCACTCATCCGATAATACTCAGACACCTTCATTCGATCGGCTATGAGCAAAAATTTGGAGCTTGGATACCTCATAAACTCAGCGACCAAGACAAAGAAAATCGTCTCCAAATCGCAGCACAACATCTTGCTCGGCATGCGACCACACGGAACGGTTTCTGCAGAGAATCACCACGGAGACGAGAAATTGTGTCTCTATGTCTATATGAGAAGAGGAAGGATTGGGTAGCTAAAGGAGTCACACCTAGGCCAAAAGTAAAAAAAAGAACTTCATCATAAGAAAAAAATGCTATATGTATGGTGGAACTCGGAGGGTTTAGTGCACTGGGAAATACTTGAGAAAAGAAAGACTATTAACAAAAATCTTTATGTAGCCCAGTTGCAAAGAATGTGCAAAGCTATCCAACTTAAAAGTTGATATCGTCGCAGTCATGTCATTTTGCTTCATAACAACGTATGGGCACACACAGCGAATATAGTCAAAATACCCATTCAAGAGCTCAAATGAGAGATTCTTCAACATCCGCCGTACTCTCCTGACCTTGCGCCAACTGACTTTCACCTCTACCACTCATTGTCCAATCAAATGAGGGGTGTGACATTCAAGAACGAGAAGGATCTTAAAAACTGACTCAACAAATTCTTCGAGACCCGGACTGGCGATTTCCGGAGAAATGGTATCAACAAATTGGTCGAGAGGTGGGGCAGGTCCGGAACAATAACGGAGACTATAATACTGATTGATTCATTATTTGTAATATTAATAAAATAATAGTTGGCTTTCACAAAAAAAATTTTCAATAAAAAACGCGGGAACTTATGTACCAATCTAATACATATTTAAGCTATTAAATTTTTATTTTTATTCATACAATTAATAAGATATTGTGGAGACTCCCAGGCACAGACAAACCAAATGACACAGAAAAATCAAAGGACAAATAAAAATTCTCGTGTGATCCGAACTCTAATTCTATTTATTTGAATAATTCCTTGTATGATCCGAACCCTAATTCATTATTCTTTATCTGTGTATAAATTAAATTTTATTCTTTAAAACATGTACCGTATGCATGAAATATGCCGTATGCATGTTGTGTAATTAATTATTTCAAATCCCGGAAGGAAAAAAATAATATTTATTTCTAAAAACTTTAATATTGGTATAATTAATAAAATATTCTTAATTATAATAAATATTGCTAATTATTACTTAAAATAAAATAATAACAAAATTGGTTAATTGAATAAGAAAAAGAAGTTATAAAAAATAAAAATAGTAAAATTAAGAAACTATAAATAAAAGTAGATAAGAAATAATAAATATAAATAGCAATTATTTTTATTTTAAAAGGACGCAAAAATTTTAATATTAAGAGAAAAAAGAATAAAAAAGATATTTGAATATCGTATTACGGAGCATAGACAGATCATATTTTCATGAAACACTAATAGCGTGTGACAGCCCAGAAGCAGCCTAGAGTTAATTCCGGTATCAAATATCCGCTGCAATTTACAATATAAAAGAAAAAGGACTTTTGAATACAACCAGAATTTAAAATCAGCCAAAAGAAAGACGGACAAATAGTCACAGACGAAGACAGTTTTCAAGACGAAGAGAATTCAAAAGACAAGAGGATAATTATTCAACCAGAGATCAAGAACAATTCCGACTCAAGGATCTCTAAACATTAACAAGAATTTAACCAGTATTCAACGTTTCAGCGGGCATCAATAATAACTGAGTAACTATTTTTCTTTTATTAATGAAATAAAAATTTGATCTCAAGTTTTATATTTCAATTACCAATTTGATCACAAATTGGATAATTAATTAACTCTGAAAAAATTTAACTAGATCGGATAATAGGATAGATCCCCAATTATCTTGTCACATCAACTAATTGTTTTTGTTCTTCTTAGTATTTTATTCTTTTTGCCTTCTCTACGTCAATAGGACAGAGAGATGCTTTTTCAATCGAGGGGTTTTGAGCCTAAGAGCAATTTATTTTTAAAAAATCCATTTTCTCTGGGATTTGAACTGTAATATCAAATTGGTGTAGTACTTGTTATTAATAATTTTGATAACTATTTGATATATATTATAAATCCAGTTGATCGTTTTATATTGATTCTTTTTACTGATTACATATTTTTAAAAGTTACCTAGTCGATTCAAAGTTAATTAAAAATTATTTGTTAGACAATTGAAATTATATTCCACACACATTAGTTTTAAATCTGAGCGTCTATACACTCTAAAACCTTATGAATATAAACGGATTTTATGAACCACATTAGGTAATTACGATACCCTTTTATCGTTATAAACAACATCAATCCTAAAAACTTAACAATATTTTTGTTGTCAATAACATTGTGATCGATTTTTCTGCCGTTCGACTAAATAATATAAAATATTTAAACAAATCATTGTTCTCAAATCTCTGACGCACTCTGCACAAATTTATTTAACATTATTAATTTTTAAATTGATTTTTTACGAAATTCAGATTTATAATACACATTAAAATTAAAATAAAATATTTTTAATTAATTTTGAATATTTATTACTATAAATAAGGTCAACCGACTCAGATATAAATACGATTGTAAAATTAAAAATTCCTTTAGTATGATTTAACTTATAATAATAATAATAATATTATTTTTTTTTATTATTATTATTTGATATTAGGTAATTTTAAAATTAAGTCTCAGCAAGGTTTTCGGAGAATATTAACAATGGGAAATATGTTTGAATTAATATAATATTTTATTTCAAATCAATTTAATATTTTCCAAAATTCCAAACGACACTTGATGCATCGTCAGAGTCGCCGGTTTCCAAATCCCGAGACATCGTCAGACCAAAGGATACTTGACAATTACTACTTCCACCAAGAACCGAGCGCCACCGCCGCCTTCATTCTCCACCATACTCCGTAGCCACTGCTCCCCCTTTATTACTGACTTTCCAGGGAGATTTGTAGGCAAAGACAACTAATTCGTACTGTGGTTATTCAATGCACTTGGGGTCCACGACGGTCTACCCGCAAATGCCGCAATGTGGAATGTACAATAATTTCTCTTTCCTTCACTTCATCACAGCCTTCGTCAGTGTGCCCCACAAGAATAACTCTGCCATAAAATTCATTCCCTGGAAACCTTGTCATCCACCACCTCTATTTTGTTCTGTCTATTCGTTCCACTCCTTCCTTGTTGGAAATATCGTTTATTTTTCGCATTTTATTTTTCATTACTTTTTCATTAAATATTTTCTCAATAAATGCACAATTATCAAAACGGAGCCCCACGATGCAGAAATTATTATTTTATTATAATTTATTTTAACAAATGAAAAGAAAAAAAAATAAAAGTGGTAATTGTATTTTAAGGAATTTTTTTATTGATCTTTTTTCACATTTCCTCCTTAGACTTTGTAATGAGCAATGGCCGGTTCGAATAAAACAAATAATTATTCTTTTATTTTTATTGTTACAAATAAAAAAGTATTGATTATTCATAAAAATTTTGTAAAAATTACTAAAACCATATTAAAAAATAAAAATGAAAAAATCATGAATAAAAGAAATAATTATTATATTATTATTAATAAATAATAATAGATAATTATAATAATACTAATAGTAAAATAATAATATTTTTTATGAAAATTATATATTAATATTAAATTATAATAATGAAAAAAAATAATAATAATAGATAATATTACTAATAAACTGTGGTGTGCCAAACCCGTGACCCGTTTGACCAGACCGACATTTTTAATTTTATAGACCCGCGACCCGAGAAAAACTTTTGAACTTGTGCTGGTTCATTTTTGAAAATTAATGTAATATTCATTGTAAACAATATTAATTTTGAATTTTTCGTATTTAATAATAGTTGTAAGTTAAATAGTTGTACTTAAGGAATAAAGGTATATTAAAAATTAAAAAAAAATATTGTTTAAAAAATCAATTTATCAATAATTTATTTTCAAATTCAAATATGAAAAGTATATTAATGACATTTTAATATTATTAGTAAAATTTTAGACATGGAAATTATACAAAAGTTAAGTAAAAAAGTTATGTTATATATTAAATTATATTTCAATAAATGTATTTGTTATTTAATTAAGTTGGTTATGTAAATGTTATGCAATACAAAACCCTAAAAAAAACTTGAACCGACCCAGGAAACCGTAACATTAATCCGAGACCCGTAAAATCCGCCAATAGCCCGTTGGGTCGCTTAAATAATAATAATAATAACGAAATATAAATAATTATAGAATTTTAAATTTTTCACCAGTATAAATAAAATTTAAATTAGAATAAAATTTTAAAATATTAAAAATAATTTATTTATTATTTATATATTTCCAATTTATTAATAACATAATTAATGAGCCACGCAGTGGGTAATTTTAGGAAAATAGTTATCAAAAAAAGTAACTCTCAAAAAGTAATGACGCCATTTTGACAAATATTAATAATAGTAACTTTTGTTACTAAAAATAGTGACTTCTCAAAATGAATACTGGCACAAAAGTACCTAACGAAATTATTTAAATAGAGTATGAGTTCTCGTTTCGGTCATTGAAAATTGTCAAAACTGCTTTTCAAAATAACCAGATAATTTAGACAGAAAGAAATTTTTTTCTCCATTTATTCCAATCATTGAGGAAAATTTATCGATTTCAGTAAGTTGTAGGTCAAAAGTTCAATGTGATTATTAAAATCAATATTTCAATTAAATCAATTCCAGATATCGATCTTTTTTGTTATTCTTCATTTCTCTTTTATTTTTTCATAGGAACCTGCTTACTTTTAGCTTCCGGTTGAACGAAGCATTGTTAAATCTTCCAAGGTAAATAATAGTATTAATTGTAATAATAATCATTAATTAATTCATTTGTGTTAACTTTAAGAATGTCGATCAGTAAAAGGGTTTGATAATTCATAATACCGTCTTTTCTATAATTAGTACTCGACTTGTATTAAGGGATGGATGAAATAGAAGCCAATCTGATTTCTAATATAGAAATGGCTTTTATTTTAGCATACCAATAAAATAAACCATTAGAAGCCACCCTAGCACTATCACATACCCATTCGAAAATTAAATATTCTAGAAATTTTATGCTTGGTTTCTTCAACCACCTTCAAGTCCCTTTGCCATACCTTTAAAAGTCGCCGGTTTAGCATTATTCTTGAAACAAACTTTACAAGGGCGTACCATTCGCTCATCCAATCCATATTTCTTACAAACGTGTTCATGTGACTTCTCGATGCACTCCATAAAAACGGTTTTCTTGAAATCCAAAGTATAATTTTTTCTTAACTGCACTACTTATAAATAATAAGTGTTATTATTTTTAAATGAAAGTTATGTAGGGTCGATCGTTGCGTAATCAAAAAGTTAGTCAATAGAAGCCACTCTGGTTTCTAATATAGGAAAGGCTTTAATTATAGAAAAGACGGTAATAATAATGATAATAATAAATTATAATGATAATAAAAATAAAAGAAATTATTCTCTGTTTATCAAGTCCTCAACATCCACAATTACGGACTGATAATATTGATTTTCTTCATTGTTCTCACTAAGATAATTTTGACCTCTTGAGGGGAAACAATAAATTGCTATTGGAAATTTCCTCGGTCGGCTGGTCGAAGGGCGACTGAGTCGAGTTACCCATCAATTCGAACAAGATTTGGAAATGATTGAGTCAGGCAAGGTTAATTGATTTTTTACGGCATAAGAATGTGGATTTTTTTGACGTCGGAAGGACAGATATTTGATGTTATGGAAAATTCTCGTCAGAAAAGTTACAAGTAGTGGTCGGAAAATTCAGATTGGCAGAAGACTCATTTCAGCTCACGCACGAATGTTATAAGAAATGTTATAGGAAAATTTTTCTCTTGCAGGTTTCTTCAATTTTCATTAATACATTGGGTGATAAATGGGTCCTGAGGGGTTTTGTGGTTTTGGGTCAACCAAACGGGTCTAACTGACGAACCATTTTCTCTCTGTGGTAGAATTGTTTTTTTCTTTTAATTGCTTTATTATCTGTTCCCGTTGAATAATAATTAGTTTATTCAATTATCGATCTCTGTGTTATTTATTTTCATTAAGTAATTAAAATCAATATTGATCAATTTTTGAAACTTGAATTGATCTTTGTATTAGGTGTACAAGTTGAAAGTGACGTTTTCATAAATGATAATGTCATTTATTAAGATAAGATGTTTTAGTAATCA